>RJWJ010022655.1:0-26637 GCA_004363605.1 Indri indri | reverse complement strand
GTCTTCCCCGTCGGAAACGCTCCTCCCTCTCCACGAGGTCTTCCACTTTTCAATCTCGATCCACGGTTCTTTCCCCACTACGTTTCCTTGAGCCTGACACAGAGCAAGTGCTGCATAAATATCATTAAATCAGTAAGTAAAAGAAGGAAGGGTGGAAGGAAGGCAGCACTATCAACGATTTCTACTTTTTTATCTTAGCTTTATGTCTACTCGAGAAGTAGAAATTCTATAGCATTACTTTTCCTTATTGAATAAACTTTTTATAAATAATTTATTAAGCTCTTGGTAAAATTCATTAGCTTGCTATTTTAAAAGCCATTCAATTAGAACAGAATAAAAATAATAAACTTGCCTCCGAATTCCAACAAGAGACATTTTTCCTAAAATTTGTTTTATGCCGTCGCGTAAAGGAACATGACAAAGCATTTTATACAGTTCCCTGCGGCAGGTTCAGTCCGTCGAGGACACTGTCCGGCCTTCGTGTCAGCATTTCCAGCGTGCTTTCCACTGCTCGCTTAGGGAGCAAGCACTCGGGAAATCAAAGACTTGGTTCTTTGCAACCATTAGCGGAAGAGTGACTTAATAGGCTTCCTCCCTCTAATGCTTTAATCCTTTAAGAACATTGTTAATTTACTGCATTTTTTGGTTTCTCACATGACTTTTTAGAATAGTAAATTCCACTTAATCTACAAGCTCATGCTAATTTCCCTCTGAAAAATACTTGCCACCGTCTCTCTTGCTCTACTTTTTTTTTCCCCCTGACCAACTGGAGGCGTTGAGCGCACTCTACGCCGAGAGCACCCACAGTTCCCAGCTCCCCACAACAGCCTGCAAGGGGTAGGGGGATGGCTAATGATTTATTATGTTTGCTGAATGAATGTAAACTGAATAAGGTTAGTGGCCAAATTAAACTGACCTGCAAAATGCTCTCCAAAGAGTTAGCCACTGCCTTCCCACCCTGGAGGGAAGTCCGAGTGGGTAAATTAATCCAGTGCAACTCTGTTGCAGATTTTAGATCAAACAATCACATTTTTTTTAAATCTCGTTTGTGTTTCTTTAGAAGTTTGTTGTTGTTTTAACATTGATTTGATACAATTGTTTGGATTATTTAGGATTGAGGTGCCCTGGGTTATTTTAATCACTTCTCAACAGCAGACTAAATACAACTTGATGGTAATCTTGACCCTGAAACTGCAGTAGACATGCGTGTGCAGATAAATGTCTATGCTTACACGCTACTGTGGCGCGTGCGGAGAAGGAAGCTCTATGGGCGGTTACGGAATGGACGCGCACAGACAAGTCTCTGCAGCTGCGTAGCAAGGACATCACGGGGACACTGAAACCGGATTTCATATGTCGCTCTGCTTTATTATTCACCCAACCACTGAAAGGGAAAATCCATTTTTAGCTCTCAGGCCCTACAAAAACAGACTATCAACAGGATTCTGTCCACAGCCCTAGTTTTACAACCCTCCTCTAGGAGACAGTACGGCTACGACACAGAAAGAGCCTATTCCCAAATCCACGAGGAAGAAGACCCCTCACCTGCCCCTAGGAACCACTACACACTTACTGGTTTAACGAGTGCATAAGAAACTATTTTTTATTCTGCCCTACTACTGAAATTCGGGGGTAAATCTGTTATGACATAACATTACCATACATAATACAAATATTTGAAGCCATCTAGACCTATTAATATCTAAAATGCATCTTATTTTAACAGAGTCAAAAAATGAAAAGTAGAAAATAATTTCTAATATTCTTGGTTTCAAGTCAGATATTAATTCAATCATTCCAAGTAAATTTATTTTTTTTAAAAAAATTTGCGAGCTTCTCTAATTTGCCAAGCATAGAACCTCAATACTGAATTTGAAAGTGTGAAGAAATTAAAAAAGGAAAAATATAATTCTGGCTAAAATATACCCCGAAGTCGATACTGTACTTGTGAATTTCCTAATGTGAAGGAGAAAGAATTCTGACCTCATTCTTCTTCGAGATAACCAACGGGAGCCGCATGAAGGCATTACACTTATGTTCTAGTTATTTTATTTCATTTCATTTCATTTTAAACTCACTTTAAAAGAGTGTGCAGATATATCTATGTCCCACTGAAAAATAAAATAACCTTTTTCTTCTTGAACTTACATACATAAATTTATACAACTACTTGAGTGAATGATTATTAGACAGATTTCTTCAAAGCTTAGACAATTTTTATAGGAAGATTATTGTTTGAATAGCATAGTCATCATAAGAAAATAAATTATGACATAATAATCCCTTTGGGGAAGCTAAATTTTACAAACCCTTAGACTGGGATGAAACGCAGATGTTGAATAAATGGTAAAGCTTTACTAAATACAGAACATGAGAAGAAACTAAAATGCAGCGTATGAATTATTCATTGAGTTTTGTATTCAATAACTACGTCAACCCGGTAGGTTCTCAGGAACGTGTCAGCAGACTCAGGGCCCACAGCACATGTGGTAACTCCATAGAACTTCCGTTTTCTCAAAGACATGAGGAAATTATACATCTTCTAACAGAAAACGGCACTTTTGGCATTTGCTTTAGGCTATGCTATCCAGATCCCACGTGAAATAATTTTGAGGGGAAGTTTGAGATCTGTTCTCTCTGGTGACTCTTTGAACTTAGTTTTTAAGCTTCTATCTTTGACGGAATGTAAAAATGCCACCTTTATCCCCCTGCGACCCAGCTGTTGGCGGAAGGGACTGCAGCTTTCTTCCCTCAAACTCTGCGATTATTCTCTGTAACGTAGGGGATACACTTAGAGGAACAATAGCCACACTTTTGAACATAGAAAAGCAACAGAAGGAGTCTCTCTCTCAATTCAAGATTTTCATCAGGTAGAAAAAGAAAAATGCAGAGTGATTTCATTTCAAGATTACAGTGCTTAAATTCCCAAAAAGAGGTGTGAGGTGGCCAATGGCGGTGGGCGGTCAGTTCCCTGAAGAAATATCCACACATTTATTTCATAATTTCAGGTCATGGCAGAAAATCTACTGATGGAGTTCAGGTAGACGATGTGGGTTTAATTGTGTGCAGACATAATACAGCATAATTCCAGAGAATTTCCCCAATGGTAGCACTTTACAACCTTGAGTAGTAAAAATAATTCATGAATTAAAAAGAAAAAGCACCCTGGACTTCCATTTCATTCGATAGGCATTCTACTTTTACTTTTGCTCATTAAGATATTATATAATGACAAAAAGTGACTTTTTATTTTGTTACACATAGTATTTTTGAAAAATGATGCAAATAATGCCTACTTTGTATGCAATATGTGCATGTCTTAAAGTAACTCTATAGCCTCCGAGGCATTTGTGGCCAACGGATCACAAATTCCAGAGGCAGAGATTCTTATGGCACGAAACAATTTGTGACAGTGAACTAAAATTCTCTCTACAAACACTCTCACATTTCTTTCTTTTTTAAATATATATTTAGATATTACAAATTTTAAT
Source organism: Indri indri (assembly GCA_004363605.1). Classification (NCBI taxonomy): domain Eukaryota; kingdom Metazoa; phylum Chordata; class Mammalia; order Primates; family Indriidae; genus Indri; species Indri indri. The sequence continues at coordinate 23,146 of RJWJ010022655.1, read as the reverse complement.
GCAACATTTTTACCATGAGCATGGTAAATGATCTTATATGATTAGGTTTTTAAAAAAGATTCGTTAATTTATCAGTGAAAACGGTATAGCATTCTATAACACATTGCTGTGATTATCAATGAAATCAAATATCTTTTAAAAATAATTTTTATCATCTTTTTTTCTATTATTAATTTATGTTTTTGTGCATTATCCATTTTTTTTCTATTTGGGTTGAACAGAACTTTTAAAAATATTTCCAAAATCAACATAAAAAGAGATAAGCAAGAAATATAAAGAAATAAATGCCAAGGAATTAAGTTACATTCTACTTAAGACTTACATGCTACGGAATAATGACATATACAAACTTCTCTTAAAGAGCCACTTATCCCAATGACGATGTTCAATTGTTTTTATTATGTCTAATCTTTTATTAAAATAAAAGTAAATATTACCCCGTCATCACTTCTTTTCAACATTGTACTGGAAGTGCTATCTAATACACTAAGACTAGAGAAAAAAAATAAAGGTATATACGTTGTTATCAGTTGCTCACTGATAACATAATTGTCCACGTAGAAAATACAAAAGAATCAACGAAAAACTTCTAGAACTAATAAGCAATCCTAGCAAGGTTGTAGGATACAGGGTTAATACATAAAAATCAATCATTACCTTATATGCCCACTATGAGCAAGTGGAATTTGAAATTTAAAATATGGTACTATATATATCAGCACTCCCCAAAATGAAATACTTCAGCATAAATCTACCAAAGCATGTACAAGATCTATATGAGATAAATAGAAAATTTTGGTCAAAGAAATCAAAGAAGAGCTAAATAAATGGGGAGATAGTCTACGTTCATGGACACGAAGACCCAATATTGTCAAGATATGAGTTCTTTCCACTTTGATCTAGGCATTCACTGCAATCCCAGTGAAAATCCCAGCAAGTTATTTCATAGACACTGACAAACTTATTCTCAAGTTTAACAGAATCAAAGAGGAAGAGACCCAGAATAATCAACAAAATATTCAAAGAGAGAACAAAGTTGGAGGAGTGACACTACCCGATGTCAAAACTTACCATAAAGCTACAGTAATACCAACAATGTGGTACTGGCGAAGGAACAGACAAATGGGTCAGTAGAAGATAACAGAAAACCTGGAAACAGACCGACGTAAATACAGTCTCCTGACCTTTGGCAAAGGAACACAGGCGATACAACAGAGAAAGACAGTCTTCAGTAAATGGTGCTGAAACGACTGTACATCCACACAAAAAGAGAACATGAATATAGATACAAACCTCACACCCTTCAAAAAAACAACTCAAAGTGGACCAGAGAACTCAACGTACGGCACAGAACTATAAAAACCCAGAATACAACATAGGAGACGTCTGATGACCTTGGGTTTGGCAATGATTTTATAGGTGCCCTACCAAAGGCACATCCATGGAAAGAACCGATAACCAGTATTTCATTAAAACTACAAATGTCTGCTCTGTGAAAGACGCTGTCCAGAGAATAATGAGAAGACAAGCTATAGACTGGGAGAAAATACTTGCCAAAGATATATCTGAGACGTGGAAGCCTGGACGGTGGACTAGCAGCAGCCTGCACGACCCTACGAAGAGACACCCGCCTCCAGGTCAGCGGTCGGAGCGAACGCCCTGGGACTCCACGGAGGGGAGACGAGAGTGAAGCAAAGAAGGAGGAAGTGGCAAGGACCAGAGGTAGTTCGGAAGGGCACCGAGCTAAGGGGACAGAGGAGAAAATCCTGTGCTCCCCGCTCGCCGGAGGATGCTGCGGCCAGAGCAGTGGGGGTCCGTCCGCACAGCAGACTCCGGGCTGATGCAGAGGCTGGCCCCAGGCCGTGCAGCCGCGATGCTGCTACACGCTGTTTTTAACTGAAACCTTACACTGTTGGATACATTCGAACGACTTTGTTTAGAAAAGAAAGTGTGTTGCTGGAAGCATGACTTCCCTTTCAAAAGAAGGGAAAGAAGCTGTAATAAAATTATGAAGAAAACATATTATTTTTCTCTTTCAAAACGTTAGGGGTGAAGTGGAAGAAAGAGGTCAGTAAAGACTGAGCCATAAATACAAAGCGGAAGACGTTAACATACGTAAGAGCTGTCAACAGACCTCTTCTACTGCTTGTGCTATGTATGTGTGGCTTGTTGTAATCGTCATTGATTGCAGAATTTTCCTCTTTCATAAGCAACAAGTGTGTTCATGTAGAAAGAAGCTGCACTTGTGAAACTGACATAAATCTTGTTTGGTATTCCCTCTTTGCAAAAAGCGACAATGACATCCATAGTTCGATTGACAACTTCTTTAATAATTCTGTTACCATAAAAATGATTTTAAAAAGCAACCTTTCATGAGGAAGATAAATCGAAGAGAAATGACGAAAAATAAATTACTACATTACGAAAAGGTCGGGCACTCAGAGTAACACCGAAGGCACTCACGGAAAACATCTGCACTTCCTGTCAAGCGATCGTAAGAGGGAGCACAGGCGGGAACGTTGATGCGTCATCCTATAAGACCTCCCTCCGCGAGATCAATTTATTTCTGCCACAGACTATCGTATTTTCATAAGATTGCTAAGGTCAGTTTTTAAAATTAAGTTTTAAAAATAAAACACAGTCTCTAACTTGATTTGTCACTAAAAATTTAAATGTGTCAACTTGTCATTTGCCACAGAGGGTAAGTGGGCTGTGCTAGGGACTCCTCACACCACCTTTCTTCCAGAAGCGTGCACACAGAGAAAGCACTTTCTATACTCACACATGCGCAATGAAAGAGGGTGTATGACTTATTAATCAATGTTGCATTATTCTGGAAATAATCATAAGGCATGATTTTCTTTTATCAAGAAAATTTCTAAAGTGTGTACTCTCGGATATTAACCTTCAGTCATATTATGAAAAGCAGTTTTCCTACAAAAGTGTTCAGGTATTCTTCACACAGTTTCATGTTTTTCTATCAAATGCAGACTATTAATTCTGGTAAAATCAAAACTATAAGCAACAATATGATAATTTAGCCAATACAATTTAAATATTCCCTTTATCTTTTAAATGAACATTGTTTTTAAATAAAATGTCTTTCAGAAGATCCAGACTCAAGCAAATTCCTCTGAAGTTGTTTTATGTTTTATAATAAAATGTAATGTTGGGAGATTTTTATTGCTAAAAGTGATGATTTCAGTGGATGTTAACTGATTTTTTTCTTGTTGAAATAAGATCTGGGGAAATTTTTAAAAAATCAGTTGCTTAATTTTATGTCATCAGAAGGTAGTCTGTTTCATCTATGAACGGATGGACAGATAGGTAGATAGCTAGAGGTAGATAAATCAATGGTTTTTTTACTGTTGCTTAATTTATTCACTTTTTTTATCTGTGTGTATTACAAAGTACAGGGACTTCCTGGCAAAATAAATTGATTTTAAGAACTATCTAACTGATAGGGCAAAGGTTTATTATGCTTAGGATCTTTCCAATCTTCATTTAAGAGGATACTTGTTGATATATTAATAATAATGAATGTAAGTAGGTACAATATCACATCATCAGTGAAGATTGATAGTTTGACTTTCTCTTTCCCTATTTGGACATGCTTAATTTCCTTGTCTTGCATGACTGTCTGGCCAGGACTTCCAGGACTATGTTGAACAGAAGTTGTGACTGTGGGCACCCTGGTCTTGTTCCAGTTTTGAGCAGGAATGCTGTCAACTTTTCCCCATTCAGTATGATGTTGGCTGTGGGCTTGTTGTGCATGGCCTTTATAATTTTGAGGTATAATTTCGAGGTTCCATCTGACTCTATTTTGTTAAGAGTTGTATCATAAAAGGGTCCTGAATTTTGTCAAATTATTTTTCTGCATCCATTGAGATGATCATATGGATTCTTTCTGATTCCAAATCTACCCTCGAAAAGACAGGCTAGACTTCAGTAACGTAAGATAATTGAAAATTGGTTTGCTAAACCGGAAGAGAATGAAAACAGATTTGAAAAACTTGCTTGGAGAATACGGTTGAGAGGTGATGGCACACCTGTAACATGGATTCAGTCTTTTCTTCATTCATTCTCTCAGTATATATTTCCCTAACTGCCTATTGGGCAAAGCAGATGATACAAGATGACAAGGATAAAACAGAAGAATAAACACAATAATAACTACAAAGAAACGGAAACAAATTTCATAGAACATTCTTCTTGTGAAGACAACAGTGGGAAGCAATTGTGGATTTTTTAAAAAAATGGCCAAATAAATGTAAAATGGCGACTGTAGTGGTGCAAGGAGGGAGGTGCCTGGTTCTGTGACGGAAAGTGTGATCTGAGCTGGGACCTGAAGGGAGAGAAGTTATTTATTACGCGAAACATGTTGGATTGTGTGGCTGGGCTGGGTGCCAGGCCCCAGGGAGCTCAATAAATGCGGCCTGGATTCTAAACTGATCTTATCTAATCCCCTCGGTCTTGTTTAAAACAGTTCAAAACCAGAGTCTCGATCATAATATTCTAAATAATAAATCACACTATCTTTGGGTTTGCCAGGGGAAAAAAATGTTCCAGCAAATACATTTCTAACAAAATTGGTAAACATAATTGAATTTATTTTCTCTTCTTAAAGCCACAGCTGGTAGCATAATATCAATGATATCACAAGTGAGAAGCTGTGATAGGAAAAGTATCTCACTGACATTAAGGGGAACTAGAAACATGTAAGGTAAAAATCCCATAGTTGATTTACATTTTTACAGATTTTACTTGCCAATAGATTATTTGAGTTAATGATGCAAAGAATCAACATCTTCTGTAGCACTAAAGGAAAGACATCTAAAATAAGATTTATAAAATAAATTGGGGAAATGGGGGTAAAAATGCAACAACCAAGTATAGATGTTACCCATGCTGAGCCGTTAAATTGGTTGGTAACATCTTTTCTTCTATTGCTCAAACAACCTAGGAATTATTTTAAGGAGAGAAGAATTATTTGTCCTGGCAATTCAGTTATCCTTCTGACCATGATGATAAAATAATCTCTAAGAATCACCTTTTCAGTGTGTGCTTAGATGACAACAGCTCTTCTTTTCTCAAAACCACCAGATGATCTGGGCTGGGTTTCAGCCGCTGGACCCGCATCCACCACAGAGCCAGCCGGCTGTGCTGCAGAAACAGCCGTGGGTCCTGCAGTCACACCTAGTCACAGCTCACATGGATTCTGGGCTGGCAGCAGGCAGAAGGTAGGCAATCAGTTTACGCCTCCCAAATATGTAGAAAAAACTGGTCAATCTCCACGGGAAGTTAAAACCACAACAAAGTAAAATTAGCATCTATGGATGAGAGAAACGGAAAAACCCAATTTCTTTCTTCATGATTTTATCCCGGAATCAGCAAACGTGAAGTTAAGAAAGACATGTTGGTTACTAATTCCAGAACAAAACTCAGAAACATTTGAAGGGGATTATTGCACAGGTGTTGCAATCATTTCCCTTTTTATCAACTGTGGCATTATTCCTTCCAGTTACAGTCTGAAAGACACAATACTACCACGAGGGGAAAAATTTTGTAATCCGGCGTCGAAGGTGGTTCTCAATCATCCCCCGCCTCCTGGATCCCGCCACCCTTATGTGATTGATCCTTCCACGGAATGTGAACTAAACTCATCGACTTGCTTCTTATACGCAGAATACAACAAAACCGTTAAGATGTCACTTCCATGACTAGGCTATACGAAGAGTGTGGTTGCCCTCTGTATTGGGCGCTCACTTTCTCTTGCTCTCTCTTGGATCACGCGAGCTGGAGGAGCAAGCCACCGCGTTGCGAGCAGGCCTGCGGTGAGGCTCACACACATGTGCACAGAGGAAAGTAAAACTCAGTGGAAATCGACCAGGGGAGGGGGGGATGAGGGAAGGGGCAAAACGAACACTATTTGGGTGAGGGGCACACCTACAGCTGGGATTCAAGCATTACAAAAGCGATCCATGCAACCCAAAACATTTGTACCCCCTTAATATTTTGAAATTAAAAAAAAAAAAAGAACTGTGGCCTTTAGTCTAACAGCCAGTGAGGACCTACAGCCTGCAGGGAACAGCGTGGGGAACCTTAGAAGTGAATCTTACAGTCCAGGCCGGCAGCTTGAAGGCAGCCTAAGCCAGAGGCTCCTGACAAGCTGTATCTAGATTTCTGACCCATAGAAACTGTGAGGTAAGTGTTATTTTTAAGCTGCTAACTTTTCCACTAATTTGTTACACAGCAACAAAAAAACTAATACTATACCATTTGACATTTTTAATATATAATTTTATAAACATAATTAAATGTTACTTTATCTCCTTTAAACTTTCTAACAAAATAGCCATTCAAATGTGGTTAATTAAAAATCCACAGTTTGACTTTAGAGCATTTGGTGTTTCTATTTCTTGAATTTTTTGTTTTAATTAATTGGCCTTTTAAGGAAAAGGACACATGACCTCTAGAAATACTGAGAAAACTTTTCCCTCAGAACAACCACCGATCTTCATAGAACTCTCTCCCTATATATATTTTTGCCATAAATGGACACTATTTTATTGAGGCAAAGCGTAAAAAAGAATATAAATAAGCAAAAGCTCAGAAGCTATGAGGTAGAAAAGATTAGACTAAGAATACCCTGTGGAATTTGGCTTAACACTTCGGAGGAATCACAGGTGTTGATATTTGCATGATACATTCAAGCACAATTTATAGCAACTTAGCAGCTGTACTGTAAATAGTGTCTTATAAAAAGTCTATTAAGCAATAATTGCTCTTCAATATTCATGGCTTAATGAAAGTGACTTGTAATTTTAAGCCATTTTAGAGTCGTCATTATGTAAAACTTTGACGTGTGGAAGCTGTTTATATCGGTTAGTTTGGGAGAAAATACGTGCACTCTTTTTTTTATCTTCCATATCAAGAAAGAAGAAAACACTGCATTCCATTTAAATAGTTTCATGTGTATATTAAAATTTGGCAAAAAGAAGACACGTCATGAAATCATAGAAACGTTAGGCTAAAATCAACCTCAACTAGTTGTTCAACTTTTTACAGTTCAGTGAAAAGAGACAGAATTGGAGGAAAAAACTTGTGAGCCAAAGTACACTCATCTCATTTAACAGGGTTGATCAGCGCCTCCTCCCTGACGTCATCGCTTCCCTGGACTTCCAGAAAGCCGCGCTGCTGTTTATCCTTCTGCCTTACTGATCCTCTTCCTCAGTCTCCTGCAGTGAGTTCTCCTCTTCCCTCTGACATATCGGGATTGCTGCCGGGCTCTTCTTTTCTGTTTCACTCACTTCGCAGAAGATGTCGGGTGGCTTTAAAGACCCCTTATCAGCTGACACCTGCCAACTGCATGCCTTTAGCCTAGACCTGTACCTCGAACTTAAGACTCAAGTATCTGAATGCCTACTAGCATTTTCACCTGCATAACAAACAGGGATCTTAAACTCAGCGCACTGAATTCTGTCCTCTCGCCCAGTTTCCCCCTCCAGCAGCCTTCTAACTTCATGCGAGGAAAAGTCAAAATTCTTAAGCCGAAAACCTCCATCATCTTCTCACACCGCACCTTGTACTCGTTAGTAGATCCTGCTGCATGTGCCTCGACACATCAACACTCAGCCAGTTCTTTCCACTCCCACTGGCATCGCCTTGATCCGAGTCTCACTTTTCTAGATCACTGCAAAATTTCTTAACAGGCGACGGGACTCTGTTCTACCTCCACCATCTTCCCCCACCCCAGCCCCGACACCTTTCAGTATATTCCTAGCACTGCTGCCAAACGGTCTTCCCCAAACATGATCGGGGCCACACACTCTGTTCGAGGCGCAGCGAGGACTCTGGTTTCATTCAGAGTGAGCCGACATCCCCACAGAGGCACACGGTCTCGCGTCGTCGGACCACCTCGTGCCCAGCCTCGCCGTTGCAGCGGCGCTGGGCGCCTCCTGTTCCCCGAGTGCCTTCCTGCTAGCACCTGCCGCCACGGCCCTTTGCTGGAGCTTCTCTCCCTTTCCCGGACGACAACTGGTCGGCTTCCTCGTTACTTCAAGCTCTTGCTAACTGTCCCCTTCGCGATGAAGTGTGCCTGGACCACTCTCCTCCATGCTGCAATCCGGAGCCCTCTTCCCCACTCGACGTGTTTCTACAGCATTTGGCCCTTTCACATTACTCTGCCTACTTTGTGTGTCACCTTCAGTGCTTCTAGCTTTTCTCCTTACGCTATAAGCTGAGAGCAGCGTGGGCAGGAAGGGTGGCTGGCGTCTGTTTTCTCACGGATACCCCTCAAGCACCTACAACAGCACCTGGAACATTCTCGATGTACCATCAATAGCTGAATAAACAAGTGAAGGTATTTAGTAAAAATGAATCAACATCTATGAAAAATCTAACAATATTTTGACTTAAGGTGGACAATAATTTTCTTATTCTGTGATCAGTATCAGTAAGGTTAAAAAGCTATACTAAGTTTTCTTAAAATTGATTTTAAAATACCACTGAATACTCTACCAGACATCCTACCATAACGATAAAATTCTCAGGCCCTTGTCTTTAGAAATTAGGAGTACTCATTTTTTTTTTGTTACCTCACAAAATTAACTTATTTGTGCTTTTGAAATAATTCATGATCTTTTCATCTCCGATTACTTTCCATTAATTTTTACATAGAAATTATGATATTTCAATTATATAAATGGAGTCAACCAACAGCCCCACGATTTCTCAGTATTTTTCTGATTCTTTTACCCTTTTGAACTTTTGTGCCTGTGAATATATTTTTATACTTTAATATACTGAGCATACTACCTTTTCTAATATTGTACGCAGGTTTTCTAAACGTTTAGAATGATCATGTTGCATGACATTCCACAGCACAAATATTGCATAATTTACTGAATGTCCATCCATTTTAACACTATACAACATAACTTTGCTTACTACAGCATTTTTTTTCCTAATAGCAGCAAAGTTGTGCATGCAACTTTTGCCTCCTTTGAATAACTATCATTAGGAAACATTCTCAGAAATGAGATTATTGGATCAAAGAATATAATCGTATTACATTCCAATTACAAGATCACTGACAATAAAAAAAGAAAAACACATAACAGCTTTTCCTGCTAAAACTCACCAGCACTACATTTAATTTCTGGTCCTAGTCTTGTTACTTAAATGCTATTTTTAAATATTCTCTGTATTTTTTTTTCTTTTTTAACTGACACATAATAATTGCATGTATTTATGAGACACGATGTGATGTTTTCAAACATGCATACATTATATAATGATCAAATCAGAGGAATTAGCATATCCATCACCTCAAATATTTATTAGTTTTTGTGGCGAGAGCATTCAAATTCCTCCCTTCTAGATTTTTTAAAAATATATGACACATGATTGTTAATTATAGTCACTCTACTGTGCACTAGAACACCAGAACTTATTTCTCCTATCTAACCATCACTTTGCAGCCACAGTCCAGCCTCTCCACACTGCCCCTCCCTATGACCTTCTCCAGCCTCTGGTGACCTCTATTCTCCTCTCTACTGCTATGGGTTCAACTTGTTAAAAGTCCACATATGAGTGAGACCATGCAGTATTTGTCTTTCTGTGCCTGGATTATTTCACTTAACATAATGTCTGGCATGTTGTTGCAAATGACACGATTTCATTTTTTAATTTTTAAAGGTTGAGCAGTATTGCACTGTGTGTATGTACTGCATTTTCTTTACCCTTTTATCTGTTACTGACACGTAGGTTGACTCCATTTCTCAGCTGCTGAGAACAGTGCAGCAATAAACACAGGAGTGCAGATAACATTCGACATAGTGATTCCATTTCCTTGAATATCTACCCAACAGTGGGACTGCTGGATCATATTGTAGTTCAGTTTCTTTTTGATTTTTTGAGGAACCTCCATACTGCTTTCCCTAATGGATGTACTAATTTACATTCCCAACAACTGTGCAGGGGTTTCTCTTTCTCCACATCTTTGCCAGCACTTATCTTTTGACAACTTGTTAATAGTCATTGTAACTGGAGTGAGATGACATCTCTGTTGATTTACATTTCTCTGTTGATTAGTGACGTTGAGCAATTTTTCATATATCTGTTGGCCATCAGCCTGTCTTCTTTGCAGAAATGTCTAATCAAATCCTTTGTCCATTTTTAATAAGGTTATTTATTTACTTTTTTTTTATTTTTTAAGTTTTGCTATTAAGTTCCTTATATGGTTTCTATATTAACCCCTAATTGGATATATAGTTTGAAAATATATTCTCCCATTTTTTAGGGCATCTCTTCACTCTGTTGATCAAGTGTTTTGGTTTGCTGTAATTCCGTTTGTCTGTTTTTGCTTTGTTGCCCGTGCTTTTGAGGCCTTATCAAAAACGTTCTGGCCTAGACCCATGTCATGGACCTTTCCCTTAAGCTTTCTTTAGTGCTATAGTTTCATAGCTTCAGGTCTTACATCTAAATCTTTGATCCTTTTGAGTTCATTTTTGCATATGGTGATAGACAAGGATCTAATCTATTATTCTACATGTAGATATCCAGTTTTGTCAACACCATTTGTTGAAGAAACCGTCCTTTTCCCGTTGTGTGTTCTTGGCACCTTTGTCAAAAATCATTTGGCTTTAAATGTGTGGCTTTATTTCCAGGCTGTCTATTCTGTTCCATTGTCCCATGGGTCTATGAGGTATAATACACACACCTTAAATGTATTCATTTTAACTACATGAATCAATGGCTTTTAATAAATTTTCTGAATTATGCAAACATCACCACGATCCAGCTTCACAGCATGTTTATCATCCCGAATGACGCCTGTTGCCAGTTTGCACGTGCTCCCCACCCGCCCCCGCTCCCAGCAGCCCATCGTCCGCCTCCTGTCTCTGGGGACTCGCCTTTCCTGGGCATTCCGCACAGTGGCCTTTGTCGCTCGCTTTGTTCACGCAGCGTAACTGTTGAGGTTCATCCTCATCTCCACCACTTTCCACAGCAGCAGTTCACACTTCCTGTGTGTGTTCACAGAAATCCCTTCTGGTGTGAAGCCTTGGTTCAAGGTTTTTTTGTCTAGGCAACTATTAAGTAAAATCACTGACAAATTCATAATTCACATAATTTATTCTGAAAGAATGTTTAGACAGTGTGCACAAACATACCAAAGCTGTTGTTAACATTTCTGGGTTTGAACAGAAAAATAGTGTATATGAGCTCTGCTGTCTAGAAAAATTATGAGTCCATTTTTGAACGATGCCTACGTTTCTTTTATTCAAGTGTCCTTGTTCTCTCGGCCTGCCGGCCACACTGCCCACTGGCCACCCTGCAGGGGCTCAAGGCCGTGACTGCCACGTTCTGAATAAAGCTCCGCGCATCTCAGTACGTCTCAGGAGCTCATCGGCACGGTTTCCAGTACTTCCGAAGGCATGCAAGTCGAAATTAGTGATGAGTGGTTCTTTTACAAATACAGAATTTGTAACAGTAGAGTCATTGTCTCTACTTTCTTGCTCTGACCCAACTTGCTCGCCACCGAAGACACTGCGTCTTCAGCCTGTCAAGCGATGGCTTTCTTTATTCTTATGTGACTCACACCATGAGCGCAAAAGCACGGATGTCTCCTTCTCTCTGCGGTCACTTTTCCCTAAAAGCACCCGATTCTGAATCTCGCATCATTGAACTTTACCACCCACACCTCTTTACAGTCACCTGCAGAACTGCACCCCGATTGTTCCCGGCTTTATCCCTGGTCACTGTCACTCACTGCAAGAGAACTGTGATTTTAATATCCACATAGAGACAATTTCAGTACCTTTGACGATGACAATCTTTTCCTCCACCCAACCTCGGCCACTCACACCTGCATTTATGCACCAGCTCGTGTTACAATACTCACCCCTTATCATGGGGTGGGGGTGCGTCCCAGGACCCCAAATGGATGCCTGAAAACGGCAGACAGTATTGAACCCTACACACACACACACACACACACACACACACACAAATGACTTTTTCTATACGCATGCACCTTTGACAAAGTTTCATACACAAATGAGTCAGGGTAAGAGATTAACAACAACAAGGTGGGAGGTGTCATCGCCCCACTCTGAATGCGGAGCCGTTGAAGACCGGCGACTTGTTTACTTCCGGAATCTTCCCTTGACTGTTTTCAGAACTTGGTTAACCAAGGGTCACCGAAACCGCAGGAAACCAGACGGCAGGTGAGGGCACCCGCGTCACCAGCGAGGGCGGGGTCCCTACGATCTCGCCTGCGCCCCGCTCTTCCACCTGCTGCACCTGCTCTCCCCGCTCCCCCAATCCCGCCTCGCGTCCGCCCAGCGCCCTCGGCCCGACGCCCCCCACCGCGTTTGCAGACAGCACGTGGCCCGGGCGCCGCCCCCTCCCTCAGGGCAGCCCCGTGCGCTGTGCACGCCCGGCCCGCCCCGGCGCGTCTCTGCCTCGGTGTCCCCAGCTCGGCCGCTGCAGCTGGTCGGTGCGGCCGCTGGAGCGAGACCTGGGGTCCTCCCCGCGCCTCTCACCCCCGCAGTGTCCCCCACGGTATCTCAGGGGTCCAGCACCTGGGGCCCCCCCCTTGCCAGCCTGCACCAGGGGTGGTCATCGCGCCCCGGGTCTGCGGTGACTTCGCGGTGGCCCCCCTGGCCCGGCTCCGGTCCTTGGCCACACGGTGCTTTTTCCAAAAAAGCCACCCCCCCCAAACCGAGAGTGATCATTCCCGCATTACCTTGACTACGCGACACTAATAAAATACACAGAAGGTGACAAGGTGCTCTGGAGAATGACAGGGACGGGCGCAGGCAGAGTGGCGCGGGGAAAGGTCGCGCCTTTAAACAAGGTGATTCTGAAAGTCCAAACGGGGAAGGTAATGGGTAAGTAAAACATTATTTATTTTGCTTAATTTCTTTCTCCTCTACTAGAACGTAAAATTTTCAGTGGCTGAGATTTTTGTTTTGTTTACTGCTGAATCCCCAGAGCGGAGAGCCGCGTTCGTCCCCCAGTGTGCGGGGGTGGGGGGACCTGCACGCACGGCCGCCGGGCCACTGTCCTGCCAGAGCAGAAGCCAGGAAATTGCGGGGGGCCGGGGAGAGTGGCAAGTTTAAAAAATGTCATGCATATCTTTGATAACATCTTATATTCAATCACGACCAGTTGCAAAGAGATTAATTTTATTTATAAAAGTTAACAAGCGTCCAGGTGATGCTTTAGGCATAGTATGACTTTTTAATGATTTGAGAATGTGTGAAGTGTTGTGTATTCATTGCAAATATGGTTTGCTCCTTTGACGCTGTTCACCTGGCTCCTGTTAAGTTAATGAAGCGAAAAATAGAGAAGGAAATAGGGAGTGATCAAGGAATTGTGAATAAGTTAGAAAATAGAGCCTATGACTTTTTTCCAACTAATTAACGCTTATGAGAGAAATGAGAAAAATGCATTAACTGGGGAAGTGGTTGAAAAGACTGAATTGTCAAGGACTATGGAGGAGTAGGTGAGAGAAACAGAATTGGAAAAAATGTAAAATACCATCGTTATTTCACAATAGAACCATACTTTTTAGACCTTTTAGGGCTGTGTCTGAGATATTATTTATTAATGAGCAATAATGCTATTATAATCACAACAGCATTTCATGTGCACCGTATATAATATATGCCAAAAGAATAAAGGAAAGAGTCGTGATAAGAAAGTAAGCATAGAATTTAATTAAGGGAGTAGGCATAAAAACACTAACATTTTTCGATTTTCCCTTTATGGTCATTTTCCAAATGAAGCGCAATAAAAGCATATTAGACTAATAATTGAAACATTTAGTCTAATTAGATTTAATGACTTTTGGAACTCCTTCATAACGCCACTCAGAGTGCAAACCTCATTACTCACATATAAGTTTTTATTTTTCTGATTATGAAAGTAGTATTGCCCATTATGAAAATATCAAGCAATACAGAAATATTTGATGTGAGAAGTGAAATCCCCTGATGACTCAAGGATCACGCTTCTAACAACTCTGTTTATATTAATTCAGAACTTTTACACTTTACCATCAAAGCGAGGCTTTGTGCAGGCTGACACGGTGAACGCAGAGAAGACAAGCCGAGGGGCGTTACGGGCCCCCGCAGGAGGTGGGCAACACTCGTAACAGTGAAAGGCCACGGCGAGGGGCATAAATTTCTGAGATATAGAGGAGGGAGAAATAGCTTCAGGTGGGGAACGTCGTAAAAAATTCACAGAATACAAAGCACTTGGAATTTACTCTGAGGGAAGGATATATGTGTGTCTGCTGTCTCAGAATATTCATTACGCCAGAATATAAAATCATCAATCTCAGCAGCTCTGGCAAAGTCTGATAGGGAAGGACGGCTACTCAAGCAACGCCGTGGAAATGACAGAACTTACCTGGCAGGTCGGCCCTCCCTGAGTGTGACACTTGCATCTGGAATTGCGGACGAAAGAGGCCCCACCCAGTTTAGTCAGATCAGTTAAATCGTGCCTGGGACCAGACGGTGACAAACTGTGCTTGTGTCCAGAACAGGGTGAACGCCGGTAACTGGACGGATGTGTGAGAATATTTATGTGTGAGGAACGGCGGGACAAAAACAACTGCCGTGAAAAGCACAGGAGTAATCGGGTTTTAAGAAATCCGGCCTGGTCAATCTTTTAGAGGAACACGAACCGAACAGCTGGAGGGAAGCCGGAGATGAGGTTGCAGACAGACCCCGGGCCGAGCGGTACCTGCGTCACATGGTAGGTAATTGGATCCAACAAAAGTTGAAGAACTGGGATGGACGTGGCTACCATTATTCCAAAGGATGGATAATCTGACAGTTGTAGGTTTAGAGTTTTGCATTTGCTGAAATGATTATATCTGTAACGTAAAAAAATTTATAAAAATGGAAAGATGGGCAAATGATATAATCATACAATAAAAGAAGAAATAGTAATAGCCAAAGGGAAAAGAAAAAAATTTTAAAAATTCACCCTTGGTCAAGCAAAAGTAATCTAATTGCATTCATACCCATGAAATTCACAAAATTTTACAACATCATTATTTTAAATGAAAAAACTTTCAAATACTTAAATCTCACCCATGAAATTTTAAAAAACGTGAAATTTTTAAACATGGCTTCCTAGAAAACATTTGCACCTGTAGACAAGTACAAAAATTTTATACACAGGGTCTAAATGAGAATGTGCAGAATTGGCCACTCTCAAAATTTGAATATTAAAGTATTAATTGAAGAAACCTTTTGTAGGACAACTTAGTGGGAATCATAAAAATAAAATAAAATATGTGTACTTCACTTGACCTGCTCAGCTTGTCTCTGGACAGTGGAGATATGTAAAGTTGGTAGTCATGGGCAGAGAAACTGAGATGCCATTTCTGTTTGAGAGAGAAAATTGGGAAAATGTGCAGATATAAAGAGTTCTGATGGCATTCAAGTTTCTGGCTCAACTTTATTCCTGGTGCCTGAATAAATTATTCCCTTGGAGTTCTGTGAGATATTCCTCAATCCTTATAAAAGAAAATCTTCTCCAAACCTTTCAAAAGATAGTTACTGGGTGTTTCCGTACTGGCAATTCCAAAAAAAATAAAAATTAAAAATTAAAAATTGAAAAAATAACACCCACAAGTACTTTAACAAGTATACTATAATGGTTTAAAAACAATTAAAATAAGCCCTGGAGGAAGAAGGACTGTTCAACGTCATCTGCTTCACTTATAAGCATCTCTGAACCTGAGTGTCTCCAACAGAGAACGGAGTCGCGCCGCCTCCTACTCCACGCACCCCGGGAGCACGACGGCAGTGCATGCTCCTAGCACCTCGCCGGGCCACTGTCACCACTACAGCACAATTGCTGTACGCAATGCAGGTCTTTCATTGTAAAGTGTCTCATATCCCTCTGGTTTTTACCTCAATCATATGATTGCTCTTCAGCATTACATCAATACGTAAGAGCTGTTTGCTGCCCAACTGTGTTTCGTATATGCTCGTGAATTAACATCACACGCCCCTGTGAACACAGGATCTCTCCTGGTTTTACTATCAGACGGAAAAATATGTATCTTCTATAAATTTCAACAAAACTTTCATTATTTTGCACTCTTGCCACATATACTCTGGTATATAATTCTCAAACATATTAATTTTGCAGCATGCATTAGAAAATGTCAAGGTAAACCAGCGTGCGTCAGCACAGGAGGTGATGAGCACTAGCTAGACTGTTCTGGAGTCTTCGCTTCGACAATGTCATTCATTCTTTGGCTGTTCGGCATCTCCTGCAGTTTCATCCTGCCAACATTTTTATGATCTAAAATTCTGTCATGTTATCGTAAACTTACCTGCAGATTTTCCTGTTCTTCAGAAAGAGCTGTATGTGTACACTGCTAATATTATCAATAGGAACTTCCTCACCAACTTGACTAATAAATAAACAAAATCTATATTTATTTTGTTTGTTACTGGTTCAAGAGCTGATATGCCACAGTGTTGGGTCTGATGTTTCCAACTTCAGCTATCTACCCTTAAACTTTCAAAGAACACTGTGATTTCACTCAAGCAAAAGGGTCCCTAGGGCCACGAGATAAAGGCACTGAAGAGTCAGATGACCCACTACTGTTGGTGCTTCTATCATTGTTACCAGATCTAGTCTTAAAAAACAGCCCAGGACAATTACGTGGACCCAGCAGACTCCAGATCTAGATCTCTGAACAGGCATCGGTGGGCCACGCACTTGGGCATCAGGCTCAAACTAGCCGTCATGTCAACAAAATTAACCGTCTCTTAACTCCACTCTGTGTCCCCATTGCACGTGTCCCAGAACAGACTGGCAGAGCAGAACCTCTACATACCAACCCGGGGATAGGAAGAAAATAAAGTGTACCAAAGAGATATCAAAAGGGAGCTTGAAAGAAATACAGAATTACAGGCTTTCCAACGTTCCTCTTTCACCCTGGAAAATTGCAAGCAACAGGATTTAGTCAACATTCTCTGTTTAATAATAATGAAACTAAAAGCAGCAACCACAATCAAATCAAAACAAAACAAAAGAAACACATACAAATTAACAAAGCGCTTTCCAGCCACCATAGCTTCTCGATCAGTATTCTGGGATGCTGAAAGATGATTCTCTTGAAACGTATCAACCTGGCGCCAGCAAAGCCCCCAGTTCCAACAAAGCCTCCAATTCTGCCACAGAGCCATGTCGCTCCTGCACAGGGGGCTACAAATGAATTTCATACAAGATGGAAGCACTGGCCAAGCCATCCCCTGGCCTTTTAGATGAAGAAGGTGAGGCTCAGAAAGGTTACATTTCTGTTCTAAGTTCACACGTCTGTTCAAAAGTCTTTCTCCATTGGTTTCTCTAATCTTCGGACATCTCTGAGCAAAGACATAACTTTTGTTCCAGACTATCTTTCCAAGGATGTTTGTGTAGCAAATAACCTTTAAGGAGAGATGATACAGTCCTCTAGGCCGGGGCAGATTTGTTTCCTAAACGGGATAACGTCTCTCTACGAGGGAAGCGTTGAGCAGGTTCACCTCCTCTTCCCGCGCATTCGTTTTCTGTGGCTCCTGTAACAAACTTCCGTGGCTTAGAACAACACAGACTTATCACGTTCCTGCTCTGGAGATCAGAAATCTCAACCAGATCTCACTGAGACAGAATCCACACATCAGTGCTTCCGGAAGCTCCAGAAGATAGTCTGCGTCCTTGTGTTTTCCAGCTGCTAGCGGCTGTCTGCACTCCTCTGCCCACCTGGATAAGCCACGGAATTTACAGGATCGTAAGCTGAGCTTGTGAGCAACTTCAATTCTATCTCCTACCTTGATTACTCTTTGCCATGCAGTATATTCACAGGTTAGGGTACAGGTATCTTTGTGCAGCCCTTGCTATGTCTACCACACTCCTTTTAATATTCTGAAGTTCCCTGTAAGAGCGAGCACTGTGCATGAAGGGGCCACCGGGCCTTTGTTGTATCACCCGTGGAAATCAGGGCTCGGGGAACTGGTGCGAATGATACCACTCTGACTGCTGCTGTCACCGTGAGATAAACCACTCTCTGTCTCTGACCCAGGAGTCTCGTATCCCCTCCAAGAACCCATGGAATTGTGGCGGGCTAACCTGGTAGCTTTCACTTAGGGAAAATTTTTAAACATTTATAGCTCTTGTCAGCATCAACTAAGTGTTAAACTAAAACTTCTTTTTCAGGTCAGTGTTTCTATTATGATTCCAGCAGCATCAGAGCATTTTTTCTGCACTTAACAAGAATGCTGCTTCCAATTAGAAATACTGTCGGTAGGACGCAGATGGCGGAAAGCAAGGAAAGAAGGTGTTAGAGGGGAAACCGGTCTGTGTTTTGAATTTGTGTCTAAGTGATAGAGTGTTACCTCGGAGTGCATTCCAGCGCTCCCACATCAGAAATCTATCTAGGGAACCATTTGCAGGACTTCGTAGACCCTGGAGGACCTCAGAGACAGAGCGCCAGCCCTAGGCGAGTGTTGACAATGACCTTCTCTATTTTTAATCAAATAGCAAATTGTTGTCACAATCCAACTGTGGGAAATACCACGCAGAATCGCCAGATGAAACTTCACAGGACCCCACCACTACGGTTTCATTTTACAACAGGAGGCACCAGTTCATTACATCACGAGACTGTCAAGAGGCCCAACACGGCTGGCCTCAAATTTGCTGTCATATGCGTCACCTGGTCTATTTGGGTCCGTAACTGAGCACACATCATCCCTGTAGCTGTGCAGCCCCGCAGACCTACTGTGCACCAGGTACAGCAAGTAATCTGTCTCCTCTTTGCAGCAGGCACTTCTGTGCCATCTGAAATATGACCTCATGGCCCTTTCTCTGATTGTAAAAAATTTGTCTTGTACCATCACTACCATTACAAAAATTCATTAAGAAAGAACATCTCATTGATGCTTTTGACAAGTGGCTAAAGAATCCATGTTATTTGCAGAGAGAAATACACAAGTGAGTGAAGAGGATATTTAGTTTGTTTATTCAAGGCAATTTGCTGTTTGGAAATTGAGATGTTAACATTATCAGAATGACACAAATGTTTCCTTTGTACTCATTATCAGAAGGTGATATTATTTTCTATCAGGTAAAACGTTGTTCTTGAATCCTCATTGTTGGTGATGAAATACATTAAAAAGATTTAGTGTTAGCACCACGACACTCACAGGTTTTCTGAGGCCTCCAAGCATCCCAAAAGCCTTGGTATTAAAATTCATTAACTTAAACCTCCGGAGATGATACTGAATAGCCAAGATTCATGTAAAACTGACACTTTCTTTTTGTATTCAATTTTAAAACACAAATTAAAATGTGTTATTCAATATTCTGCACACGAAATGTTTGTTGACTTCCTTTCTACGCAAAGCCCGTGGCCGCCATTCTCACTTGTCATCGGACGGATGCGGACATGAACACGCCGGCGGCACAACCCGCAACTGGTTTTCTGGCCCAAAGTCACACTGTTTTCTGCCGACTTCCAAAAGCATGAATGAGAGATTAAATCACTATTATATTAGATATTAGGAATCACTGGGTAAAGCACCTTGATTAGTATTAATAATATTGTTCAAAATACGAATTAATCATCTTTTCACAAGTCTCAGGATGCAAAGATTACAGTCACACGTGCTGTCTCCTTCTGTCTTCGCAAAGTCTGCACTCGCTTTCCCACAAGGATGAGCTCACTATCTCTATTTTCTATGCCCTCTGTCACACTGTATGCTCTTTGAAAACGAAGCTACTGCCTTGTGTTGTGACTAACATACACGAGGCAGTCAGTGAATTTTGAATGAGTAAATGAATTAAGGGAAAAACATAGTCCTGCATTTTAACACATATTATTTTTATTTAATTTGATTGACTGACTGACTGAGACAGGGTCCTGCTCTGTTGCGCAGGCTACAGTGCAGCGGCCTCATCATAGCTCCCTGCAACCTCAGACTCCTGGCCTCAAGCGATCTTCCCGCCTCAGCCTTACAGGTGCGCGACACCACACCCAGCTAGTTTTCTATTTTTGTAAAGGCCGGCTCTCACTTGCTCAGGCTGGTCTCAAACTCCTAGCCTCAAGCAATCCTCCCACCTTGGCCTCCCAAGTGCTAGGATTATAGGTGTGAGCCATGGCACCTGGCTAAAACATATTATTTTTAAAGCAATTTAAGCACTTGTCTGTAAATAAACAATTCCTTTCTTCTGTCAGTATTCATTATTCCGTATTTTTAGAGGAAAGTGCACAACTAAAAAAAGAACAAAGTTAAGGAATAGCAGATCCGTCTCTGTTGCTACGTGACTTGAAGGTATCGAGACGTCACGGTCCCATGCAAGTAGCCCCCCTAGTCTCAGTGACTCGGATTTGCTGCAGTGTCTTCTCTGGGCCCTTAGAAAAATGTCAACCCAAATTTTGTACAAAACCCTATTATTTTAAAACAGAGCACACAGGATCTCAACTAGTGTCCTCACCACATGTTTTCATTCTACCCCATCACATAATATACACTGGGCAGAGTTTGAATCCAAAAACATTCCGTATCAAAAATATGTACGTCAATATATAGTTGATGTTATATATCATGACCTTTATACAGGGGGCAGGCGGGGAGGCATGTGAATCTACTTGGCTTGCCAAAATGTTCTAGTTCTAAAAGGAAACAGGACAGCTTACAGGAAAACAGAAACAGACTGAAAACAAATTAAAAAATGAAATTAAAGAAACATAACAAATTGGACCTCTCTTTAAGAGGAAAAGAAATTTTATTTTCTTCCAGAATATTTTTAAGGCATCATCAGTAACAACGTATATTTACTAAAAATAATTTGAATGCCAATTTTCTGTGAATCCATGCCCTGCAGCGGGCAGAATTATGCAGGCGTGAAGGCCACTCTCTGTTCCACGGGCCTTTGCAATCTCCACGAGGCGTCTGGCAAGGGAGACACTCTGAGCCCTCAAGGCCTTTTCGAAGAAGCCCTAACGCATTTTAGTGGGCTATGGATTCTCCGTTCTTCTGGAGAACTTGAGAGAATCGTGAAGTTAATTATGTATTAAAAGAACATGTACTTTTATTACTAAAAATTTGAAATACCTGAAATGTAAACGCACCGGTTAGAGGTGACATTACAACGTGAGAGCCGCGGGGCGTCTCCGAGTGCCGACACCCGGCCTTTCGCTGCGGTTTGCCCGCCCCTCCCTCCCTCTCCCCGGCCGTTCTCTCTCCCCGAGGGGCGTCTTTGTAGTGAAAGCTCTGCTGGCAAGGAATTTTCTGTTCTTTTTGTGAAATGTCTTTATTCTGCCTGTAATTTTAAAAGTTAATTTTGCCGAATATTTCTGGTTCGACATTTTTTTTTTCTTTTGAGCACTTTAAATATGTCATTCCGTTGTCTTTGTGCCTCCGTTGTTTCTGGTAACAACTTGGTCATTATTTCTGCCATTATTCTCCTCTGTGGAATGTGTAATTTTTCTCTGCACTTGCACTGGACTTCTTGGATCTGTAAGTTGTGTATTTCACCAATTTGGGGAAATGTTTGCCACAATTAACTCAAACATCTTTTCTGCCAGGTTTTAAATGGACTTTATTTTTTAAGGAGTTCGTGTTCGCAGCAGTGTTCAGCAGGAGGTACACAGATGACGCACACGCGCCGTCCCCACAAATGCACGGACGCCCTCTTGCCGACACCCTCCCCAGAGGGGGCATTTGTGGCAGGTGATGAACCTGCATTGACACCTCACAGCCCCCAGATCCCAGTGCACACCGGGGCTCTCCCTCGGTGCTGTGCGCTCTGTGGGCTCTGGACAAACGTGCGAGGACGTGTATCATGCCACACGGTGTCACTGCCCGGGTCCTCCGCGCTCCCCCCATCCACCCCTCCTCTCGTCCCCTGGCAACCGCGCATCTCTCTATCATCTCTGCAGCTCGACGGCTCGATTCCTTTGAGGACTGAACGACAGTCTGTCGGGACGTGTCTCGGATTACCTGTCCACTCTGTCCTTCGTTCCTGCCAGGTGCTGCCTTTGTAGCGACAGAGTCACCTCCTTCACTATCGGACATGCGTCCTCCCAATGCCGCGTCTGAGCCATCGCAGTTTCCCGTTAGTCGCTGCTTCATTAACCATTGTCACTCTGTGACCAACGCTGGCTAGTTCCGTCTGTGACTCCACCACACAGTGTCCCCCTGGGGACAACCACTGCTTCCTTCTGCAGTGGAAGGTTTGTTTGTGCATCTTCCGACGTCATCGCACAGACGGAAGCGAACTCAAGGGTTGGGGATAATAAAATTAATGTATTTTCCTATTTCTCAAAAATATTCTGAAATGACACTTATTTTACGCCACAGTCCCTAGCAGTGAAGAATAAAATGACCACTATGGCAATTTGTTGTCACCGCCTTACTTTGCACTAAAGTACTAGAAATTTTGTTCACTTTGCTTTGGCAACATCACTGAAAATTTTAACACATTGAAAAAATGCAAACACATTATTATTATTATTATTATTATTAAATTATTTAAGAATTTTGACCTTGCTGAATCCCTGAAAGGGTCTTGGAAGTCTCCAGGAATTTATGGATCACACTTTTGGAATATTGTCAAAGTGCTAAATTAGCCCTGACCCCAAAGCCTGACTCATTTAAAGCATCAGCTGAGCCCACAGATCGCACAGCGAGGCCTTGTGTTCTGGCCTCCGGGAGCTCTTGCACCTGCCGGCACCACACGACCCCCAGCACCTCCATTCAGCCCACAGCTCCCTGGGAGACACAACTTGCCCTCAACTTGTGCATCTTGTGTATGTGGCCACATGGGTGAAACCACCCCATGCCAATTTATGATGTAGCTCCTCTGTGCAGTTCCAGCTCTCTCTGAGCCTGCAGTGCAAACGTCACCTACCTTGGCAGCCTGAATTCTGAGCTTGGAGCCAGGGTTCTTGCTCTGGGTTCTACCCATCTGCTGATGCACCCCTGATGTGTGATGCCCACCTGATATGTGATGCCCACCTGGTGTGTGATGCCCACCTGATGTGTGATGCCCACCTGGTGTGATGCCCACCTGATGTGTGATGCCCACCTGGTGTGATGCCCACCTGATGTGTGATGCCCACCTG
>RJWJ010022654.1:0-26648 GCA_004363605.1 Indri indri | reverse complement strand
CAGCCAGTGGTTTTGGCATCTCACCTAAATCAATTGTTACTATATTAATTGCAAAATATTGGTTTCAAACTCTATCATTCCCACTACATTTATTAGTGGACATTCTGTTGTAAAGAAGAGTTTTTTAATATATTGATAAACTTTTTTTTTCTGATTTTAGTTTTTAGTGTCAGTTTGGACTTCAAGACTGTATTTTACATGAATATGTTAAATGTATTTCTTTCGTGATTTCATCTTGATGGTAAAATTGTCCCAAATTTGGTTGTAGAAACCCTTCAAGCTGGCTCCTATGTCCTTTTGACATGTCCCATCAATGTGTTGATCACTGACTTACTTTTTGGTACAGCAAGGTGTTCCCAATGTATCTTATACTTTCCTTGCCCTAGCCCTGGAACTAGCTATTTCTCCAAAAGGCTCTGGTTCCTTTTACGGGAGAGTGGTATTTAGAAAACAAGAGCTTGGACATGCATGCTCTTGCCCTCTCACCATGTAATACCCTCTGCCATGTTATGACACAGCAAGAGAGCCCTCACCAAATGCCAGCACCATGCTTGTGAACTTCCCAACTTCCAGAACCGTGAGTCAAATAAACCTCTTTTCTTTAATAATTTAAAAAAAAAAACAGAAAAGATCTTGGCACTAGCTGGGCTCATTGCTGCTGGAATATTACTATAATACTTCTACTCCTTTTTGGTGAACAGAGTTAGTGATGAGTTCATACTGATACCTCTAATTCCAATCCAACATCACAAGTTTCTTCCCCTTCTCCCATTGCAATGACATACCTTCCTTCTCCCACAGTGAGAACCCTGGCTCCCAAAAACAGTAATATAATCACTCACCTGCTCAATCCTATAAACACACACAATGCAGTTTCAGAATTGCTATACTGACACTACTACCAACAACAAATCTACTAAGAAAAGTTCAATATTTGTTTAGAGCTCTTTTTTGTCTTTAGATTGAGGGTGTAGGGCTGAAAGTTACCTGGATTAGTTTTTTTTTCTGAGTTGGGTTTTGATATATAACTAGGTCCATCTGTCTCCATTTTTATTCAATTTTAGGAATTTTTCTCATCCTTATTGATTTGATTTCACTTTTTAAATATGGAAAATATTAACATGATTTCCAAAGTCAAAACTATACAAAAAGGTATACTCAGGTCTCCAAAAATGTTTTAACATTTCCATACCTACTGTCCTCCTTCTTCCAAAGGTTGCTTATTTGAATCTCTTTTTTTTCTTAATTAGATTTGCCAAAGCTTTCTTAATTTTTATTTTGTTGCTCTTTTTAAAAGAATTACCCTTTGGTTTTATTGATCAGGTCAACTTTTGCTTATTTTCCATTTTAGTAATGCTTGCATTATTAATTCTTTCCATCTACATTCCTTGAGTATATTTTACCATTATTCTCCTTGCATCTTGAGTTGGATACTTATTCTGTTGATTTCCAGGAATTTTTAATAAGCACTTACAGCTTTAATTTTCTTCTGTACTGTTTTAGCCACCGACCAAAGATTTTACTATGTAGTTCCTTTATTATCATTCATTTCCAAATAGAATTTGTCTTGTATTTTTCCCAAGTCTTAATCATCAAACTTTCTTTATCATTTCATTTTAGGTGTGTGTCATTTATAAACTGCATATGCTAATATTTTAACACAATCTGAAAATATTAGTGGGATTTAATTGGCTCTCATTTATTGGAATTATTGATATGTTTGGACTTATCACTCCCATCTTATGTTCCTTTTTATCATTCCTTTCATTTCTTTTTTTCTTCTCCTTTTCAGCCTTTTCATTGCTGTATCAATCACAACTTGTGGTTGCAAAAAAAGAAAAGCTCATTTCAGCTAGTTTAAAACAACAACAACAAATGAAATTATTTTAGTATTTCAGATAGATCACATAATCTCTGGGAAGATCAGAAAAACAAACTTGGAGTCCACACAGTCAGTAATGACATTTGAATGACATTGCTGAACTCTAGTAGAGACCCTTCTGCTGCTGCTGAGTGCTGGGTGTACAACATCTACTATTTCTCCCTTTGCAAACTGAATGCATGTACCACCACACTTGCTAGAATGTCTGCATGGTGCCTCCTTCTCCTTCCGATTCAAAGTGGCATATGCATCTGATTGGATCTAGGTCACATGCCTGTGCCCTAGCTGCGAGAGAGGCTGGAAAAGCAAGTTTCTGGCTTCTACATTGGAAAGGTTTAGACTCTTTAGGCGAGGTAATTTCCCATGGGCATCCAAAAATAATGATGAATGTCTACTACAGTTGCATCGATTGGTTTTCTTTGTTCCATTTTTGTTCCTCTTGGTTTGGAAGTTAGGCATCCTATTTCTATTTTTCTAGTAGTCACCTTAAAATCTTAACTACTTAACCTTACATTATTCTTTAAAAGCCTAGAATTAATAAACCTCTCTCTCTCTTCTTCAAACAAGATAAGATCTTTAGCATGTTATCACTAACCCTTCTGGCCTCCCTGTCCCTTCATCTCCTCTCTCAAGGTTATCATCTGCTATTTTAATTGTGGATTCTTATCAATTTCTTTTTGCCTTAGGCATTAGCAATTATATACACGTATCTGAAGTTTTTACCTTTCATTTTTATTGTCTGTCATTGTTTCCTGCAATAGTATGCTCACACTATTTTTGAGCCAGCTCACACTGGCTCAAAAAAGCCAATTGTTAGTGTCTCTTTTCAACTCTGCATTCAGTGACATCATGTTGGTAGCTCGATATTAGCCATGGTAGGAGTGATTTCCATAATACAAATCAGGGCTTTTCCCCTGAAAGTCAGCTGTTAAACATTTGCCAGCACACCACTGATTTTTTGTATGCCATGCCTTTCTCTTTATTGCATTACTTTCTACTTTTAGTATACCCTTAAGTATTTCAGAAAGGGTTCATGAATAATAAAACTTATTTGAATTTGCCCTCATGCTTACATGTCAGTTTGCCTTAGAACAAGATTTATTGAAGAAACTGCTAATTGCCTATCCCACGTCCAATTTTTTCTTTTCCCTCTGGAACTAAACTTCAATTTTTAGCAGAGTACACTGCTGTCTTGAATAAATACAACATTTTCAATCTTTATGCAAGTGTGGCCACATGATCATGTTCTGGTCAATGAAATTAAAAAAAAAAAAAACTACGCATGATTTCTAGGAAACCTCCTTAAAGAGACCTGGGAGAGGTGTCCAGTTTACTCTTCCACCCATTTCCTTCATTTGGCTACTTAGAACATAGACAAGATGGCTGGGACCCCAGCAGCTATCTTGGGTTATGAGGTAAACTGCGGATAGAAGTCACACCTTGAGAATGGTGGCAACAGAAAGATAAAAGGAGCCTGAGCACTGAAAACTTCATAGAGCTAGGTTTATCCTCCTCATTTTTTCTCTGATGCTTTTTATCTCTTTGTCCTTTGGTTTTATATTTTGGGAGATTTCCTCTACCTGATTTTCCAATAACTACTTCCTTCTTTAACCACAGCCATTTTATCATTTAGCCATTCTGCTGAATTCTTTGTTTCGGCAGTCAGATTTTTAATATCCAAAAACACTTTCTTATTCTTTGATTGTGGATTTAATATTGTATCAGGCTATTACTCTTCCTCTTGCTCAGATGTGCTCCTGATGGATATTTAATAATCACATTAATGGATAGAACAAAAAAGTAGGGTACTAAATCATATTTTGAATTCTGGATTTCGACATCTAAATTACTATCTGGTGCTCCACCTCCATGACTTCTTTGCAGATAGAGACAATAGGAGTTTCTGAGTAAATACTTGTGGTTAAATTCACTGGTAAAGACTTTTATTGAGGAATAAATTAGTAGAAAAGATATTTAAATATCCATTTATTCTTCACCAAATCACTTTACATTTTGGGTTTAAGAATATGAGCTGATAAACACTTACCATTTAATAAAAACCAAATATCAATTCGTTGTTCTAGCTGAGGAATTGGTAATTTTTTTTTCTGTAAAGGGCCAGATATTAAATATTAATGGTTTTGTGGGCCATATGGCTCTGTTGCAATTAATCTGCTGTTGCAGTATGAAAGCAGCCATAGACAATAAGTAAATGAATGGATGTGGCTATGTTCCAATAAAACTTTATATCTGGACACTAATATTTAAATTTCATGTAAGTTTCAAGTGCCATAAAATATTATTCTTCCTTTTACTTGTTTCTACCATTTAAAAATGTCAAAATCATTCCAGCTTCTTGGCCATTCAACATCTAGTGGTGAGCTAAATTCATCCTGCAGGCCATAGTTTGATGACCTAGTTTCAAGCTATTATCTTTAATGCCTGTTTTGCGCAAATCCAGTAGCTTTTACAGCTTTTTTTTCTTTTACCTGAATTTCATCACTAAGTGGCGGACATTTGGGAAAGAAGCATAAGTGTTCCTTTCTGTTATCTCCTTCCTACTCAGCCTCATGTTGGCCCCAGCATTATTGCTTTACTTTGTTTCTGTTTTTCCTCAGAATTTCATCCTTTAACCCAATAACAATGTTGGCAACACACACACACACACACACACACACACACACACACACACATACACACACACAGAGAGATGGGTTAAGAGAAAGAGATTGAGGTAACCATCTTTCCTTATTACTATAAGAAACTGAGATGGATAGGTCTATTAACTTTTTGAATTTTGATACCTCAGACAATGAATAAAGGCAATCCCTTTACAAGGGAGGAAGGCAATATGTCCTAATCACAGGATTGTGGATTTCAAAGTCCAAAAGCATTCGAATTTCCATTCATGCAGATTCTAACATTTGGCGGGACTTAGCTATTTCTCATGTTGTGAGAACTCATGTTCTCTTCAGAACTTGGGTCCAGGCATTTGTGAACTGAGAATTCTAATCCGTCACTGCAGTAATTCTCTTAGCCTTCTAGGCTTTACTTTTCTGAAATAAGGCCAGCCAACATATCTTGCTGTCCTAGCAAGTGTTTTTGAGGAAATGAGGAGAAGGTGTGTGAACTTCACCAAAATATTTGCCAAAACACATTGTTCCTTTGCACCTCATGTCATATTTGCATAAAAATAAATAATCTGATGCCAACAGGTTTTGGTCATTGAAACTACAGGCCAGGCCGGGCACGGTGGCTCTCACCTGTAATCCCAGCACTCTGGGAGGCTGAGTAGGGAGGAGGATCACTTGAGGTCGGAGTCCAAGATCAGCCTGAGCAAGTGGGAGACCACTTCTCTACTAAAAATAGGAAAAATTAGCCGGGTGTGGTGGTACACACCTGTAGTCCCAGCTACACAGAAGGCCAAAGCAGGAGAATCACTTGAGCCCAGAAGTTTGAGGTTGCTGTGAGCTAAGCTGACACCACAGCACTCTAGCCCAGGCGTCAGAGTGAGACTCTGTCTCAAAATAAATAAATAAATAAAATAAAAAATAAACTACAGGCCATTTGTAAAGGGTTAAGTCCCACTCTCTTTTTGACACATTCTTAGTAGAATAGAATTAAGGTAAATCTGTGGAGAAAGCAGACACAGTTGCTTCAGGCTGGGCCACATTACTGGGGTCATGATGAGTGCCAGTGTCTGGTCCTCAGCTTAACAAATTCAGAAAGTTGATTTTTATGGCATTCGCACAGAGGCGATCAGGCTTCAGGGGACTGACTCATTCTAACCAAATTTACAGGAGACTGCCTGATTAAATGGGAAGCCAATTGATTGATTTACACTGAGAAATGGAGCTGCCAGCCAGCCAGCACATTCTCTGCCAAAAGAAAAGATAACTTGGAAAGCCAAATTAAAGTCCGAAAGTTGTTTGAAGAGTATGGAAATCAGGACAAGGGTTGTTATATGGCTTCAAAGGATAATCACCAAGCTATAGCAGTTTAATGAGTTCTACTTCTCTGCTGCAGTTACAGACCTTCCTAGCAGATCCTGGGACTTCTGTTGACTGATCAGGGACCCCTCTCTCATGGCCACTGCTAGAGACACACTGACTATGTCTTACTCTGCAGCTCTCCTTTCTCAAGTCTTTAAGAAAACTGTATGCTATGAAACATAGCCTAGGACACACAGAGGTAACATTCTGCTGCCACCACCCAATGGACCAAATATTTTTATATCAATGTCAACTCCTCTTTCCCTGAGCTGTTTGTCCTATAATCTTGGTCTATTCTCTGAAAATTTCCTTCCCCTTGTTGCTCTAACTGAAACTCAGTCCTCCCCTGAGAACAACAGTCTTCCCCTGTTGCCTTCTAACGTGGTGGCTGTTTTGTTTTTCTACCAACCCCCAATACTACTGGATTCGGAAGTGGGGCAGGTGGCCTTCTGTTCTCCATTGCCATTTCCAGACCATTCTTCTTCCCTTTACCAAAACACCCGAGTATGATACCATGCCATCAGACCAGACCATTTACTACCCCGTCCCTGTTACAGTCATTCACAGATCCCAGATTTCTTGAGCATTTTAGCTCTTGGCACACTTTCACTTTCTCCAACACTATATCTGCCTTAATTCTTGGCCATTTTAATAATGCACACGGAGACTCCTACCTGCACCCTGGACTCTCAGTTCCTTGACCTCCTCTCCTCAAGTGATCTTGCCCATCCCTCCTTCTATTCCAGCTGCTCACTCTTGTGACCATAACCTAGACCTGATCATTACCAGTAACTGCACCTCCCTCTGTGATCTGAATTTTATGCATCCCACTATCCCACCACCACTTCTTGTTTGTCCACTCACTCCCTCTAATACCCCATCGTCAGCAATCCTTCAATCCTGTCAGGACCTATGATTCATTGAGCATATCACTTTTTCACTATTTCTTATCCCTCATCATCTTTACTTCCTTCATTACACATCTTTGATTCCACGGCCCATAGCTAAAATTTTTCTCTTGAATATACCCATGACTCCCTTGTCCCTTGTCTTGTTTCATCATACCCATCTGGCAGAGTTTCTCCCCTTTTTTAATCAAATTTTCTACCTCCACTGAACCTGCACCTGTGCAGGTAAATGCACCTGGGAAAAACACACCACATGGCTAATGGTCTCACTTGAAATTCATGACCAATATCTTCAAGTGGGCACTTAATGATACTCAGTCATTTTATTACATTTGCTAATTCATTTATTCTCTTGCTCTTCTAAATGAATAATACCTTACGTTCTTCTTCGACCCCCAGCTCCTCCCTCATCCTCAATAAACAAGGATGACCTTGTTTATTTCTCTAGAAAATAGAAGCAATCAGCTAAGAAGTTGTTGCCCACACTCCCACCAGCAGCTGACCTCCATCTGTGTGCACGCATTGCCCTCCCTCCTGTTACCCTTGATAAATGGTCTGTGCCCCTAGCTAAGGGCAACTCGCCACTTGCACACTCAACCCCATCCCATTTCACCTACTTCAGGACAATCTTCCAGCAATTTTCTTCTCTCTCTCTCCTGCATCATCAATTTTCCCATCTTTAGTGGATAATCCTATCAGTATACAAACATGTTATTTCTCCCATCTTAAAACATGCTTTTAATCTCTCACCCTCCTTTTACTATCCGTTTCTCTCTTCCTTTTAACAGAAAAACTCCACAGAAGTATTGCCCACACTCTTCATCTTAAATTACTCTCCAGAAATTCTCTCTTACACTCATTCCATTCAGGCTTTCCCCTCCACCACTTCCCTGAAACTTCCCTTGTCAAGGTCACCAATGACCTCCACCTTGCTGATGCCAACAGTCACTTCTCAATGCTCATTGTACTTGATTTATCAGCAGCATTTGACACTGCATATCACTTCTTCCTCCTGGAAATATTTACTTCAGTTGGACTCCAGGACTCTCTTCTCTCCTGGACCTCTTTCACCTCACTGACCCCTCCTTCTCAGTTTCCACTGCTGCTTCGTCCCCACTCCCTTGCCTTTCAATATATTAGGATTCCCTGTGGCTCATGTCTTAGTCTTTTATTCTTTCTCTACACTCATTTCCTTAGTGATCTCATCGAGGCTCATGGCTTTAAATACCAT
Source organism: Indri indri (assembly GCA_004363605.1). Lineage (NCBI taxonomy): Eukaryota > Metazoa > Chordata > Mammalia > Primates > Indriidae > Indri > Indri indri. Next base: position 18,635 of record RJWJ010022654.1, on the reverse strand, counting down.
CTACACACTGACAACTCCTCAAGTTATACCTCTGGCCCAGATCCCTTCCCTGAATTTCATATTTGTGTATTTAGCTGCCTACTTCAGAGCTCCACTGGGGTATATATTGGACATCTCAAGATAAACATGTACAACATCCACCTCTTGGCATGCCCACTGTTAAAACCTGCTTCTCCTGTAGACCCACCATGTCAGTAAATGGCATCTCCACCCTTCTGGTTGCTCAGACCCAAAACCTTGATATCACTTTTGATTCCTTTCTTTTTCACATACTCCACATCCAATTTATCCAGAAATTCTGTTGACTCTTCTCGAAAATATAACTAGACTCTAATCCCTTCCCATAACCTCCCCTGCTATCACCCTGGTCCAAATAACCATCATCTGTTGCCTAGATTATTGCAATAGCCTCCTACCAGATTTCCCTGAAACACTTGCTCCATTACAGTTTATTTTGAACATAGCATCCAGAATCGATTTTGTTAAAATGAAAAATCAGGACATGTCACACCTCTGCTCAAAACTTTCCAATAGCTTCCCCTCTCCCTTAAAGTCAAAACCAAAGTCCTTGCAATGGCTTATAATTGGGCGCCACCTTTTATCAACTCTTTAACCTCATTCACTTTGTTCCAGCAGCCCTGGCTTCTTTGTTCTTTCTCCAACCTATCAGACATCCTTGGGGACTTTGTCCCAGTTGTGTTCTCTGCCTAGAGTGACTTCCCCCTGAAAGCCCTGTGGCTCACTCCCTCACCTCTTTCAGGCTCTGCATCCATGACCATACTATTTTAAATTGTTCTACACACGCCCAGCATTCTCTGTATACTTCCCTGTTTTATTTTTCCTTATTTTATTTAACTGCCTTATTGTTCTTTACATCATTTATCACCATGATACAAATTATATATTCCACCTATTCATCTTGTTTACTGTCTTTTCACTGCACAACCCTACCCCCCACACACATACACTAAAATATAAGCTAATTGAGGGAAGGAGGTTTTTGTCTGTTTCATTCACTTCTGTATCCTCAGGACCTAGAAGAATACCCGGATCACAGTAGGTGCTTAATAAATATATTTAAGGGAAAAAAGTAGGAAATAAGGAATGCTTAAAGAATGTTTAAAGTTCTGTCTGTTTTGTCTCTATGGTAAATTTTAAAACTTGAATTAAATCAGTTGCTTGGAATTAGGAATATATTTTGTCATAGAAATAATGATTGCTATATATTAAATGTAATATCTCTCTAAATGCAATGTGGTATCCTGGATTGGATCCTGGAACACAGAAAGGACATTAGTAGAAAAATTGGCAAAATCCTAATAAGGTCTGCAGTTTAGTTAATACTAATATATCAGTGTTGGCTTTTTAATTGTGTCAAATGTACCATGGTAATGTAAGATACTAACATGAGGAGAAAATAGGTAATGGCTAATAGGAACACTCTGTATTATCTTTAGAAATTTTCTATGAATTTAAATTTATTCAATAATTTTTTGAAGTTTAGGGTATGTATATGGGGGACAGAATAATGGCCCTCCAAAGATGTCTACCTCCTCATTCTCAGAACATGTTAGGTTACATGTGAATATGTTAGGTTACATGGAAAAGGGGAATTCGGTTGCAGATGACATTAAGGTTGCTAATAAACTGAATTTTGAATGGGGGGATTGTCCTGAATTATCCAGGTAGATCCAATATAATCACAAGGGTCCTTAAGCGTGGAAGAAGAAGGCAGAATGAAGTCATAGGGAGACGTGACTAGGAAACAATGGTGAAAGAGATGCAACGTTGTTGGCTTTGAAGAGGGTGGAAGGAGCAAAGGAATGCGGCAAGTCTTTAGAAGCTGAAAAAATGCAAGGAAATAGATTCTTCCCTAGAGCTGCCAAAATAGAACACGGTCAAATAATTCAATAATAACTTGATTTTAGCCCAGTGAGGTCCAGGTTGGACTTTTACAGAATTGTAAGATAATAAATTTATGTCATTTTAAGACACTAAGTTGGAGGCAATTTGTTATGACAAAAATACAAAACTAAATATATACAATTTCTAGTCATTACCACAACCCAGAAAGGTAGGCTTCATCCCCATTTTATAGAAGAGAATACTGAGCCTTAAACGAAGGTCAAGCAGCAAGTAAATGGCAGAGCTATGACCAATTCATGTTCTGACTCCTAATTTCATGCTCCATTATCGACCTGCTGCCTCCCTGGCTAGGGTGTAAGAAGTAGCCCACAAAACCCTATTTAAACCATACGATGGCCAAAATATCATATGTTTGCAAGTTTTGAAAACTAAGTTTTGAAAAACAAAAGTGACTGTGAAGCCACTTTTTAATTTAAACATCAAAAAGTATATTTTAAAATGACATACGTAGATATTTTTCTAATACATATGCACCAGTTCTCTGTCATGTTCTAATACCAGAAAATGAAATGCTTACTTGCGTAAGTAGTGTTTGTTTATCTTGAAGACTGGTGCTTGAGGTAAATCAGATTTAATTAAGAAAAATAAGCAGGTAGATAGAGACGTCTGTGGAGAAGCAGAGGTGGCTTTAGGTTATTTTCCAGGCCTTTAGAGATTGAGGGCACTATTGGGGTTTTTTTAATGTCTAATTTTACTTCAAAGCTTATGGATACGGATGCATCACTAGCATTCCTCTTACCTAGCCTTGATCAGGATTGTTTTCAGCTCACAAAAGAACATTGCTTTCACTCAGAAACAAAAAAAAATGCCCCAAGCCTCAAAGCAAAATTTCATAATCCATTTTGTTTACTCTCTTTCTCCTCATTTCTTGGTGTCTCACTGTGTCTTTGTCTTGGGCTCTGTATTTTTCTGTCTCCACTTAGGATATGGGCAATATGTATTTAGAGTTGGCAAAGTCCCTTCTTCTCCATTAACTCAGTTTGATTTTGCTGCTCTCAAAAACCCTTTGAGGTAGGCAAGGCAGGTATTACTAGTCAGATTTTATGGACAAGGAAATGAAAACTCAGAGAGACGATGCAAGGACACAAACCCATGAGAGTCTGAGTTAAGGTTGAGTGCTGTTTCTATCACACCCTGCCACTTTGAAGCCATACTCCTTAGGACCTAGGTTGAGAAAGAGCTGAAACTAATGAGGTGCGGTCTCCAAGGGGAAAAACTTGGAGGAAGGGAAAACCAGGAGACCAATGCTGCTGCTATTCCTACAGAGAGAAACAGGGAATGAGCGTAGAGGCCAATCATCTATGCCACTGATCGATGGTCGATGAGGAAGAAGGGTGCCAAATGGCATGGGAAGGAAAGGTGACTCACAGGTGGTAACATCAGAGGGGGATGTATAAATGATGTTCATAATTTGGGAATTTGTAAATTGAGGCTGGACTGTCTGAGAAAATCCTAAAGCACAAACTATACACAAGCTATATAAATTTCATATTTGACTCAAACTGATCTCCCCTAATTTCTCTTTCTATCCCATCCTTGCTTCCAATTATAGTCTAACGCCAGCTCCCTTGGGCATTGAGGAAGCAAAGGCATTTAGGTCTGAACCCCACATTTACTCCACAGTCCCAGCAACCCAAAGCCTGACTGAGAAGTGTCTCTGTATCATGCTCACTGAGATGCCTAAACCAAGCACCGTTCACCTTTCAGGCCCCCATGCCAGGGTCAGTTAACATGGCTACCCCAAATGAAATGGTCTCATCCTTTCTGAGATGCTTAGATATTATATGTGCCTCAAATTTACAAAATCTTCTTCCCTCCTGCACTATCGCCCCACAAACACCCACCCCCAGCCCCAACAAAAAAAAATCCTCTTAACACAATTTAGTCATCAGCTTTCCTGGTAGCAAGAAGCTCATACATTTCTAGACCTTATTATATTTTACAAACAAACATTGACACATCTTCAATATAATTATATTTTAGTTACTTTTGAGTACTCAATTGAGGCTTCTTTTCCATCTACAGCATGACTTAACAAGGGCTTGTGACCTCAGGATCATGATATGATATGTTTAGTCTTATATTTATAAAATCCTGCCTGAAAAATATAAGAGATAATCCCTATCCAAAGCATTTAGCACAGTGCTTGGTGATTATTATTATTTCTTAAAAATATTTCTTTAATATCATGTCACCATGCCTAGCTAGGTTCATAGATTCATGTAGGGTGTTTTCTTCCTGATGATATGTATAAATACCTAAACCTCAAAAGATAAGTTACTTCTGATAGGGTTTTCTGTAAACAATTTAGCCCAATCATGGTATGAAGGGTCTCATTGGTTCAATTTCAGAGTTTTCTCCTCTCTCTTCGGTGTCCTCTTCTCATCCCTTTTGTCCTAATCATTTTTTGTTGTACATTTTAGGCTCCATCTAACTTTGAGGATCTGCAGCCCTTTGTATATCACCCACATATTTATAATTGCATTTGTCAAATAATTCATTAATTATTTTTATTTCAAAATTAAATTTAATATGTGGATTCCAAGTACCGTACAGAATCGCTTCAGTTATCTGGAGTTTGAGCTTCCAGCAGCTTTAAACATCTGGAACATAGCTGTGTAACCCAGAAAGAAATGAGAAAGCCTATCAGCATTGACAGCAATAACCATCCAAAAGCCTCCCTCCAACCTATGGATGACAATGTGTCTCATTCTATTGGCTTCACAAGTGTGATGGTTAGTTTCATGTGTCAGCTTGGCTAGGCTACCATCCCCAGTTATTTCATAAAACACTAATCTAGGTGTTGCTGTGAAGGTCTTTTGTAGATGTGATTAACACCTACAGTCAGTGGACTTTAAGGAGATTGTCTTTGATCACCTGGCTGGGCTGTATCCAATCAGTTGAAAAGTTTTAAGAGCAAAACAGGTTTCCCTGAGGAAGAAGAAATTCTACATATGGACTATAGTGGCAGCTTCTTTCCAAGAGTTTCCAGCGTACCCTTTTTGATGACTTACCTTGGAAATTTCAGACTTTTCTAGTGAACCTCCACAATCATGTAAGCCAATTCATATATATATATATATATATATGTATATATATATATCATATTCAAAAATATGTTACAAGGGAGCCAAGAAAGGAGATGCCTGTAGATGACAAACCGACAAATGAAGTTAGCAGGAAGAGAGATGCCAGAAGCATCAAATCATCATAAAAAGGTTAACTAACGTTCAGTGTAGTAAAGACATCAATATGGAATGCAAGGGTTAAAAGAGCAAGTTTAAATTATCTGGAAAATTAAGTGTTATGTAACACTCTAATCTCCAAAGATGTTGTAATTCTAAAGATTTGGAAGTTTGCTTTCAAAATTCTGTTTGTGTTCACTCGCAAAAATATGCATTAAATGAAAGCCCAAGTTAGAAACTTGGGGAATCATTCCAGGCTTTGTAAGCTAAGTAAGTTATTTTACTCTTTATTCTAAGACAAAGAGCATGCCAACAAAGGATTTCATGCAATGGGGTGGCATGATCAGATGTGTATATCAAAACTATCACTCTGCCTGCCGGTTGGAGATCAAACTAGAGGGAGAGGAGAGTGGAAGTGGAGAGACCAATTAAGAAACCTGCAGTGGTCCAAGCCAGGTGAGAACAGACTGTGGCTGGTACTAGGGATGTGGCAGTGGCAATAGAGAGAAGTGGGCAGATATGGCCATATTTTGCAGGTGGAAGTGATGGTTGGGACTTCCTGAGGGACCGGCTATGAGGGTGAAGGAGTGGGATGTGTCAATGATGACCGCTAGGTTTCTGACTTATGGAATAAGATAGATGAAAGTGCCATCAGCTGAGACAGAGAACACTGGGCACAGGCCAGGTTTGGTTGAAGGGAGTGGTGGAGAGAGAGAGAGAGAGAAGAGCATGAGTTGTTTTTAAGACCTGTTTCATTTAAGATTTCTGGGAACCATCCAACAGGAGATGTCAAGCTGGCAGCTGGATGTATAGGTCCAGATCTCAGAGCAGAGTTCCGATCTGAAGATACAAACATGTGATTCATCTGCCCATAGGTGGGAATTGAAGCAGAGGCTGAAAATGAAATCACCTAAGGAGAGAGTGTAGAGTGAGAAGAAATGAATATCCTAGGATCAAGCACTGAGGAAGTGCAATATTTAATGGCTGGATATATGTACATGCTCATTATATAAGGTCAATAAACATTTAGTGAACTACCTTTTAAAAAGGATTCTGATGCACCTGTTGTTGTGGACTGGGTCCGTAGAGATCCCAAGCTCAGATCTTTTAAACATTGCAGTGGATTCCTGAAATATCCTTCATCCCCTGGGCACTAATCCAGCCTTCCCCACAGAGAGCCGAGAGATTGCTGCCAAGTGGTACTGAGCTTCATTCAAGCTGAATCTCTTTCTCTCTTACTTCTACAGCCCAAGATACAATCCACACCAGCTAATTCACTCATGCGCTTTCTTTATGCCCTTCCAAATTATACCCTGTACCAAGGGAATTACATAGCTAGATTCTTGCTATTCGGATTTAAAATAACATTAGTTTTTTTAATGTACATTTTGTAAAATGCACATTGGCATTTTATAAAACTGCTTTGACCATACTCCCACGACCTAATCAAATATGTATTGAATGTCTACTTTTTGTGTAGCCCTGTAGGAAATAGAAGAGAAGTAAAAGACATAGTCTCTACCCTTGAGGAACTTTCAGTTTATTTAGGGAGACAAGACTAACACCCATGACACAAGTAATGAAAAAGAAGACCGCATGAATCAAGTGTATATTGCACAGCATAGGCGCTAAGGTCTATTAGAGTTCAGAGCCAGGAGCTCCAATCACATCCACAGAATAAGGCATCAGAGCGTCTTGATGGAGTTGCCCTGCTTTCATACTATGGCTATTCTTGCCCCTAGGAGGCACTGGACAGAAACCATATTTGACAAACGGATCTCCAGGGGAGAATGTTGCACAACCACCTGCAGAAACCAATTCAATCTCACATAATAGAATTTGAACCTCTTTTAGATGATTTAGGCCACTCGAGAGTTTTAGAAGTCAGTTCCCAAATTAATTTAGCATTTATCTTCCAGACAGGCTATTACAGCTAACAATAAACTCCCGTTAAAGGAATTTAGATGAATGCAGCTGAGGAAAGGAGGTCCTCATTTCTCATCCCACTTGACTTTTCTTCAGCATTTGACACTGTTGACCAGCCACTCCTGCTCCCCACCCTGCCCTGCCCCGCATGCTTCTGAGTCTCTTCCTACCTATCCAACTGCTCAGCCTCAAGCCCAGTGTGTGGCACATAGTAGGCATTCAATAAATATTTTTGAATCATCAAATGTTTCTTCTTAGTCTCTTCTCTACTGACTCTTTCATTTTCACCCAATACTTAAAGGTGGACATCCTCCACCACTAGTTTCCAACTCTGGCTGCCTTCCCCATCTGTCCCCTAAGCCCCAGATTTTGAATTGCCTACAAGACCTCTCCTAAGTGTGTTGGAGGCAATTAAAGGTCAATACGTCCCAAACGGAATGGAAGTTATCTTTCTCCTTAAGGTTATACTCATTCCTGGGTTATAAATGTAAGTCTACAGTCTCACCATCCCTTCAGTCGTCAGGGCTAAAACCCTTCAAAGCATCTTCAAACCCTCTCGCTTCTGCACCTTCCCCAATGTCCAATCAGTTGTCAGGTCCTATCAGTTTCCTCTCCATGTTTTCTTTGGCTTCTCTTTCCTGGTCCCCATCCTCAATGTCACTGTGCTTCTGTCGTGTATTTTCTGCATTCTTATCATTAACATTCCCTACAACATTTATCCCTCTAATTTATTTATGCTGCTATCATAATGTAACTTAAATAATGCATTTCTCCATCCCAAAAAAACATTCTTTATCTGTATAAATCACTTGTTGGTTTATAAAGTTCTTTCATATACTCTGTATGTTAAGAATGCTTTTCGGCTGCAGGTAACAGAAACCCCAACTAACCAGGACTCATACAAGTAGAAGGCTATTTTTCTCACATAGGTCCAGAGGTAGGTGGTTGCTGGCATTCATTTGTTGGCGCTATCAAGAGTCCAGACCGTCTTCCAGTTTCTCTGCACTGCCACCCATCCTTAACATGTTTGCTTTACATCTCCACTGTTGCCAGTAATTCAGCTGCAAGATGATTATTGGAGCCGCAGGTATCATGTCTGCATTCAAGGAACTCAGAAGAAGCAGACAGCATTAGTAATGTCTGTACCTTTTCTTCAGGAAAGAAAAACTCTGCTAGAAGCCCCTCAGCAGTCTTTTGTTTATGTATCATTAGCCATAAGTATGTGTCTGTCATGTGGCCACCTCGAGCTTCAAGGGAAGCTGAGCAAGTACTTGGCTTTTCAAGCCTCTGTTGTAGATGCAGGCAAGGGAGAAAGGGGCTGGGTTATCCAGCCCACAGTGTTTGTCACATTCCCCTTTCATTTGATCATTGCTACAACCTTATGAGTAGGATGTTCATCTTCATTTTCGGGATAAGGAAATTGAAGTCCAGAGAGGTTAGGTGACTCACCCAATGTCAAAGATAGGAAGTGGTAGAGTCACAGATCCCAATTTGTGATTCCTACTGAAAGCCTTACCACACCATTGCTGTGTAAAATGCAACCCTACCTTGGGGAATAGTCCAAGCTCCAGGCAATTCAAACCCCAAAATACCTTTCCAGATTCATCTCTCACAACACCCCTCCACATTCTTCATGCACCATCCAATTCTTGGCTGTTCCTCAGTTATGTCAGATAACTGCAGGCCCCAACACTTTTGCATGTGCTGATCCCTCAACTTGGAATGGCCTTCCTTTCCCAACCTTGCCCCAACACCTTGAGGCTTCATTGAGCAAATTGAATTAATATTACACTTCAAGATCCAGATTAAATTCTGCCTCCTGGCTGAAGCATTCCTTAATTGCATCAATCATATCTATTCATTATTTCTGCCAGAAGCCCCAAACTCTATTGTAACACTTTTTTTACTCTATAGCTGCTTCTTTTCCTATCTGTCTCCTTAAATCATGAGCTCATTGAGGAATTCTGACTCTTAGTTATTGCTGTGCCCCTGTACCCAGCACCTGATACAGCACCAGGGACAGAGAGCACAGCCAGCAAGCATTTTCTTTGTAATAGCTTTATTGAGATATAATTCACATACTATACAATCTTCCCATTAAGTGTAATGGTTTTTAGTATATTCACAGAGTTGTGCAACAATCATCACAATCAGTTTTGGTATATTTCCATCACCTCAAAAATGAACCCCATACCCTTTAGCTATCACCCCACAATTCCTTAGCTTCTCCCCAGCCCTAAGCAATCATTAATTTACTTTCTGTCTCTAGATCTGCCTGTTTTGGACATTTCATATAAATAGAATCATATTATATGTGGCCTTTTGTGTCTGTTTTTTTCACTTAGCATAATTTTTTCAAGGTTCGTCCATGCTGTAACATAGATCAGTACTTTGTTTCATTTTATGGAGAAATAATATTCCATTGTATGGATATACCATGTTATTTTATCCATTTATCAGTTGATGGACATTTGTGTTGTTTCCACCTTTCAGCTATTGTTCTGCTATGAACAGTGGTGTACAAATATCTGTTTGAGTCCTTGCTTTCAATTCTTTAGGGTATATTCCCAGAAGTAAAATTACCAGTTCGTCTTGTAACTCTGTGCTTAACTATTTGAAGAACTACCAACCTGTTTTCCACAGTAGCTGCACCATTTTACATTCTCACCAGAAATGTCTGAGGGCTTCGATTTTTTCCACATCCTTGCTAAGTTGATCATTGTCTGAATTTTTGATTATAGCCATCCTAATGGGTGAGAAGTGATATTTCACTGTGGTTTTGATTTTATTTTCTTTTCCCTGATGACTAATGATGTTGAGAATCATTTCACGTGCTTGTTAGCCATTTGTGTATCTTCTTTGAGAAAATGTCTCTGTAAATTCTTTGTGCATTTTTAAATTGAATTGTTTATCTTTTTATTTGTGAGTTATGAGAGTTCTTTATATATTCTAGATATACTTCCCTATCGGATACATGATTTGCACATATTGGCCAGCAAGCATCTTTAAATAAGGGAATTCCAAAATTACTATTTAAATTTTCAGATTTTCCTTGTAAAAGCTAACAGACACTCCAGCAAAGTTTCTTTTAAAATGATCATCCGCAAATCCCATTTCTTGATAACTTCTCTCGTATAATTGGAGCTGGATCTCCAGGGGGAACATTGAACTGAATGGGAGCAAAACACACTTCAGAATCCTGCAAATCTTCTGAACAGACTTCTTTATGTTCTGATAAAATAAAGCAGAATATCACTAACAAAACCTCAACTATTATCAGTTACCCCAAATTAGTTCTGAAATGAAAGTAGTAAAATATAAATGGAAGCAAACATCTGGCCATGAACTTGCCAGCCCCTCGTGACCACATAGTTCTTCCACTCTAGGAATAGCCAGCCTTACAGCCTTAGCAATTTGGCAAGTTTTTCATCAGCGCCAAGGTACTTAAAGACTTCTAACTTTTCATCTAAGTCTTAACACTTTCTCCTCTTTTCCAGATCATTGATTGTCTTCTTCCCAGAGTTATCTGGCTGATAACATCTGGTTATTTTGACAACTCTATTGAAGGGAAGAAGGTAGCATCACATAAAAAGTATCCCAAGGATGGAAAAATCAGCACCACATGTATTCACCAGCTAATTGGTTGCACTGATCAACCCCTAAGTGCACATATAAGAATAACATTTATCGGGCGTCGGGCAGATGGGAGGGGGGAGGAGGGGATGGGCATATACATACATAATGAGTGCGATGCTCACCATCTGGGGGATGGGCACGCTTGAAGCTCTGACTCGGGGGGGAAAGGGGGGCAAGGACAATATACGTAACCTAAACATTCGTGCCCCCATAGTATGCTGAAATAAAAATAAATAAATAAATACAAAATAAAAATAAATTTAAAAAAAGCAAACCCTGGAGTGCCTAGGCCAGATTTACCTTTGAGAGATTGAGACCCCATATTTTTTGGCATAAGCAGAAGTGAGGATCCCATGATTATAAGTAAGCCAGGAGATCGTACCTGTGCTAATTGCTATACACCCAGCTTTTAATTTAATTGATAATTGATATCCTTTCCCAATTAATGTGTTTTACATATGAAACCTGGTTTTCTGATGTTTCTAGAACTGTACCCATTTCCTTCAGTCCATAAGGGATTCCAGTATTCCAGGTCACTGCAACAGTAAGGCTGAAACAGCAGGCTCAATTCAGTGCATTTGGAACACTTGCTGTCTTATGGGAAATGTGTGACTGTTGCTTGTTCCTTTAAGCTTGTAACCCTCTACGGGGAGAGTGGAAAGAAGCCAGAATCAGCAGTCATAAGACCTAGAACCCAGTCCTGGCTCAGTGTTAGCTCAGTCCTAGCAGTGTTACTATTGGCAAGTCTCTGGGCCTCCATTTTCTTATCTTTAAAATGGGAATGATGACTATAGTTGTATCAAATTAAATTATGTAGTGGAGGAAATAGACAAATAGTTTATACAGTATAATAAGGATGAGAGGGACAAAGACAGAGACAGAGACCCAGAGAGAGACAGAGGTCACAAAATCCATAGGATTCACTCATTCTCTCCCTCTCTCCCTGATCTCGTTTTCCTTTGGTTTCCAACTCTGCTCAGGTTGCAAAATGTAAAACCTAATCTAAAGAGTATGTTGCACTTAGGGAAAAGTGAATCATTTACTATAGCTGGGGAAAGGAGTGAAAAGCATGAATGAAGAGGATGAGAAATGAGGTTCCAATATAGAGCCAGATTAAAAGCTTGGAGGGCAAGCCATGCTAAGGAGCTTAGACATTAACCTGTCAAAAATGAGAAGCCATTGAAGAGTTCTGAGCAGAAGTCCTGAACTCCTATCTGTGTGTTTAGAAAGCTCATCCTCACAGCGGTGTGGGGAAGGAGCTGTAGAAAGGAAAAACAAAGAACAGCTAAAACAGGTAAGAAGCTATTTGTTGGTGTCACACAGACTTAAGACAGTGGTAGTTATTGGTGAGAGAAGACAAATTTGGGCTATATTTAGAAGGAATAGAGAGGACTTAGATGTTTGTTTCAATGCAGGGGGAAGGAAGTAGAGGAGGAGGAGTAAAGTGCTCTAGCTGAGACAACTGGACAAATTTTGGAATGATTAACAAGAGCAGAAATATAAGAGCCTTGAGAGAACATAATTTTGTTTGGGGCATGTATGTAGCAAAGCCTGGTAAATCTTTAGAAGTAGGGGTGGACAGCTTGAAGAGAGGGAGCAAGAGGTATGGATTGGATTTAATCATGGGCACCTAAAGGTGATGACTGAAGCCACAACAGAGGATGAGACAGCTTAGTGAAAGAACACAGGAGTGAGCCCACAGGAACAAGAATTTCCAAGAGGCAGAGGAAGAAAAATGCACAGAGGAGACTGGCATAGAGTGATGAGTAGCAAGGTTCTGGAGATAAGAGTTTTATGAAGCAGGGGGCAGTTCAAAAAAACCAAATGTTACCAAGAGTTTGGATTGGATGAGAACAAAGTAAAGATCATTGGAGTTGGCAATTAAATAGTATTTGGTCATGGCCAGATCAAGACAATTTCAGGCAATAGGGAGAGAACCTAAAAAGTGACTGGGAAGGAATTATGGAGATACAGTGATGACAAAATACTCTAAGGAAACTTGGTGAAAGGACAGCATGAGAAGGTGGCTGTAAGAATAAGATGAGTTCAAGTGAGATAATATATGTGAAGACTCTTAAAAAATCCACAGGACAGTCAATATTCTGTTAAGCAAGAGCTATTCTCCAAAAGAGTTTAAAAAAAAAAAAAAAAGAACCTGCCACCAGCAAATGGATGAGTCATTAGGTAAAGTAGGTAAAGGAAATGGAGTTCCTGTTATAATTTCTGTTTTTCGTGGAAATGGCAGCATTGTTCATGCATCCACATTTTGAGAGATCTCATTAAGAAATTACTCCCTCGGGTTGATTTGGCAGCTTCTTTGTATACCCACAGTGGTAAAGGGCAGCAGGATATTGCATGAAGCAAAAGGTCATGAGCTTTCCACCATGTTTTAAGCCAGGAGATTGAGATTGTATATATAGAAAGACCAATCAAGTGGCTTGATGACTTTGTGTACTAAATTTATCCGGATTTGGTATTCTGTTGACCCAGCCTGGGTTTCCCAATCAACCATGAGCCCCGTTTATCACATCACATATCATACACGCTTCAGCAGCAAGAGAGAGCTGGTGGAACCCAGCCTGGGAGGAGTAAGGGAGAGACTTGTTATGCACAAAATATCAGGCAATGGGCAAGTAGGAATTTTAATATAGTGGAAATTGACACTGATTTTCTGCTATTTCAGTGTTCTCTGAAATAAGAGAAACTAATCACTCTGATAATAACAATATTAATATCTTTAACAGCTGAAAAAGCATTTCCACATCCATTATGTCATTTGATATTAACAACCCTGCAAGGTAGGATGGGCAGTGATTATCGTCTCCTTTTGCCGTTGTAGAAACAAAAGCGCCAGGGTTAAGTGACTCCTTGACAAGGCACAGGCAGTAAGTAGCAGGGCCAGGGCTCTAATCCAGGTTTCCTGACTCTGAGTTCAGCATTCTCTGTGCTAGCTGCACAGACAGTCTAAACAAATAACAGCGAGACAGTTCCGTAGTCCCAGTGGCATCACAGGTACAACACTGAGAAAGCAGAAACAGGTGCTCAAAGATATTTTGGGGTCTGTCTGTAAAGTTAGGCTTTTTTGTCCCTCAGAGTTAACTTTTTCTTCCTGAACTGCAGATCACTCACTTAAATTCTTGGTGCATTATGTAAAGATTCTTGTTTGAGTAAGGCAGACAGTCTTGCCCCTGCTGTGTCCGTGTCTGATTTTCTGAACAATGCTCCTCACTTTGTTAAATCCTCCTGGATTTCTTACTCATCTACCCCCCTACATTCAGCTGAGAAAAGCCACCACACCTATGAATCTCACATTCTGAAATTTGAATCACAATTTGGATTTATTTCCATGTCTATTATTACTGTCGGGAGGTAAGATGAGGAAAAATGGACACATTAGAGAAATGAATTCAGCATAATGAAGGTCATTTCAATTGTGACTATCCATTATACAACACTTTGGCTAGCATTACAGACAGATGCCATGCAAGAGAATTTTTTTCTGATATTGAGTTAGCTTCTTGGCAGACTAAGGCAGCTCATTAGTAATCTTGGATCTCTTTCCATATTTGTGATTCAACTCTACATGTTAGGTAGTAGGTGATCTGGGCTTTGTGCCTAAAAATCCACGCTGACATTTCCATACAAATCCTAGTGATCGAGAGGGGAGTTCTCTTTCTTGAGCCCTGAGTCTATATTGCCCTTAATTAGTAACCCTAGTTCAGAGTTAGCCACGGTAAGAAGAAAGAAGGAATATGGGAGGCAAAAGAGGAAAGACAGAGCAGAAGACGACAAGGAGCCGGATCTCAATTTTACTTTAAGAGTAACCATTGCAAAAAATAAAAATTTAAAAATGACCCAAGACAAGCAAAGAGAATAGTGTGAGAATGTTCTTATAAAGGTCTGATGTGGCATTGTTTAGGGGGCGTACATACTAACAGTCATCCATTTTATTTTGCTTAGTTTGTTTCCTAAGGTTCTTTTTTGAATAACCTAAGTTTTTATTCTCTGAGAGTTGACTCCTACCGGGTGAAGAAAAATTGGAGGTTCGCGAGGTGGCTCTTCCTCTGATGACTGATCTCCCTGCTTCTCCTACTTCCTTTTTCCCCATCAAGTCCATCGCGCACATTTCCACCACTGGTCTCTCCAGGGACAAATCTGACCACAGTTCTCTGCTTAAATGCTTCAATGGCTCCACTATCCACTCCCACACCCTGGGTTCTAGCCACACCCAATTATAAACCATTCTGAAAACATACTGTTCCTCAGCGGGTGGTACATCTATTAATCTGTACTCTTTGGGTGTGCTCACTCATAACAGAAAATCAACTTAGACTAGTTTAGACAAAATAAGGAAATTACTGAAAAGATACTGGGTGAAGCTAAGGGAAGGGCAGGGATATAGCTGGCTCTCCAGAACAGCTAAACCCAGGAAAACACCATCTCTCTGTCATCTCCACTCCTGTCCTGTTTCTCACCACAGCTTCTGCCTTTGCTTTTGCTTCAGTCTCTTTCGCTGCACGTCAGCATCCTTTATATGGTGGGAAAATGTGACCAGCAATACCTCCTGACCAGCGACACCTACTGAGTTTTGCCTGTTACTATGTCCACCCACAGATAGACACTGAATCTATCAATTCTAGTTTTGAATGCCCTAGGGAAGAATCCAATCTGTCCAGCTAAATTCAGAGACTTGCTAGAATCATGTGGCTAGGGAGAGAGGGGGCAGTTCCCAGGAAAACAGAGCATTGCTGTGCAGATATGTCATAAACACACATTATCTTGTATTTACTCCTGTGCCTTCCCTTCATCTCTGCTTTCTGTGATTGTTCTACTTTGGCCCCAACTCTATTCTCCTCTCATTTCTCTAAACTCCTGTTGAACTTGTTGTCAACCATGTAGTCCTTGGTTATAACACTGTCTTTCTCTGTTGCTTGAGTATTTCATGGGTTTATCATTTTATATGCCCAATGACTTTGTAAGTGGTTTGGGGGACAGGTACACACCTTGCACTTCTTCAGAGTCCCCCACACTGTTTCTAGAACTGTTCTAACATGTAGTAAGTGTTCACATGCTTGCTTAGTTCAACCGAGCATTTATTAGGTTCCCATGGCAGAGAAGCTTGGATCCTGAACAGAAATAATCTATCTACCCACTCCAGCTCCAGCCACTGAATGGAGAAAATGACAGTTTACTTCATACCATTCATCCATCCATCCATCCATCCATTCACTGAAAAACATTTACTGAATTGTTACTCTATTCCTGTCACTGTGTTAAGTGCTGAGGATACAGAGATTAATTAGATCAGGTATCCGCCCTGGAGGGCACAGTCTAGCAGGGAACAGACATGGAAACAAATAAATCATCACCACACCAGATAATGAGTGTTGTAAAGAGAGTACAGAGTTCCCAGGGAACCCAAGGAAGATGAGTATAAGTGAGTCTCTAGTGTTGGGATGGGAACTCCTAGGAAAGAACCCTATATCAAATTGATTGTAGCCTATGTGAGATCACCTCTGACAATTTCATTACAAGCTTATGAGACTCCAAAGTCAGCAAAAGAAACCAAGAGAAGCAGTTTCCTCTTTTTAGCATTCTTTAGTTAGGGATGGCATCCAGTGTCCCAACTTCTTTCCTATCAGCTCCTTATGGGTACTCCCCTCTTCCCCCTTGCCTCACCAGCTATCTGCTGCCTCCTGAGCAATCTCAGACGAGAGGGCATGACTGCTTCTCCTCCTTGCACAGCCCTGTTTTATGGAGCAGGATAGCCAGGAAATTGGGTAGTCAACTAAAATAATCTTACAACTGGGTCCTTCTGCCAAATTAGTCCTTTTAGATGTTCTGTTTTAAATATTACTGGCTGTTGTTTTGACTGATGTGTTATCATCTGGAATATTTCCTTGTAAAACTGCGTTGCAGAAGGTAAAACTGTACCCTGATATGCAGGTAGAATTTGCCTGAGATGTCAAATTGATTTTTGCTTCACAGCTGTTGTAAGGAACATGAGTGGGGAGAAAGATGTCTGTGTGATCAGGCAGTTTAGGGTGCTGCTTCTCTTTCCATGGTCCTGATTTGTAACAAGCAGTTTTGTAAATTTCAGTTTACCTCAGGCTCACTGTGCAAAACCTGTTTGTTTACCAGCCACTAAATATGCAGGAAACTACCCTTCAGAGGTTCCAAATGCCATGGGAGAGCAACCAGGTCAGCAATGGAGGAAGAAGAGAGGAGAATCAAGGCAGCATTCATCACAGGTCCAAAGAAACAAGGAGGGTTTCTTCCAACCATTTGGCATTTTTAGAAATTTATTTTCTCATCACAGATGTTGCTTCAGAATCCAGCACACCTTCACCATGCCAACCCTACACAGCTGTTCTTGGGAACTAGACAAGCAAGTCACATTAATGATGTGAACATCTGCATTCTTAACTTTCAATAGGCATAAAACCACTTTCAGGGTATCTCTTGATGTTGAGCCTGAGGCATCCCCACTCTACCTAAGACACTGGAAGAGGTACCACCACTTGTGCTGGAGCAAGCAGCATTCAAAGGAGCCTACATCAGGCACCTCACCTGGTCACCAACATTCTAATGGTGAGAACTAAATATGAATTCAACAGAGTCTTTAAGTTTACCCTGTGTAGCTTCTTGTCATTACACACTTAAAACAAAATTGTAATCAGCCATTATGCTATATTCTGTTGTCACAGTAGTTTTATACTCCAGCATTTAAAATTGTACTAGATCACTGAAGTTTTCCTTGCCATTGACATCAGCTGTCAGGGGAGATGACATCTGGGTAGTTCCTTTGTATATACGAATAAGATAATTTTATTTTTTAATTTCAGAATATTATGGCAGCACAAACGTTTTGGTTACATGAATTGCTTTTGTACCATTTGAGTCAAAGTTATAAGTGTGCCCATCACCCAGATAGTGTGCATTGTAAACGTTAGGTGTGAATTTACCCATCCCCTCCTCCCTCCCACCTGCTCGATTTCCGACGAATGTTATTTCCATATGTGCACATGAGTGTTGATTGATTAGTTTCTTAATAGACTCTATGGGGGTGGTTTTTTCCTCTTCTGAAGCAGATCTTGGCAACTTAGTTTGAAGTTTTTGTTCCAGGATCCTTCTAGTCTTCCCAACTTCTGATACATGTAACTTATCTCCCACTGTCTTTTAAGGATTGGTGTTTGCCATACTTTGATATAACTCTTGCATTCAATAAGTTCTACAAAGGAGTCCAGGCTACCGTTGGAGACAGGAAATTGGAAATCCTGATTCACTTGGTCCAACAAGCTATATAGGAATAAATGTTATTCTGATCAACTCATATAATGCTCCCCTCTTCTGTATTGCCAAGATTTTCCAATATATATAAAATCAGGCAGAATGATATAATGAACCCCTATGTAATTATCACTCAACTTCAACCATTATTAACTGGCAAATCTTGTTTTCTCTGTACCTCACATATTATATTGAAGCAAATCCTATACATCATGTAACTTCATCCATAAATATTTCAGGATATGGATTTATTTTTAAACAAAATCACAATACCATTATCACACATACAAAATTAAATAAAAATGGACTTGGGGGAAGGGGGGGCAAGGGCATCCTACGTAACCTAAACACCTGTACCCCTATAAACAACAAACAATAAAAAAAATAAAATAAAATAAAATAAAATAAAAAAATATCCTTTCTTCTTGAGAACACTCTTAACACAAGTTTAGCAGAAGGCCCAGCTAGAGCCCGAAGGAGAACACCATGAGAGGAAGTTAAAGTTAAACCAGGATATAAAATGGGGTGACTTCGAATGTTTATAGCAGCGCAATTCACAATTGCAAAGGTGTGGAAACAGCCCAAGTGTCCATCAATACATGAGTGGATTAGTAAAATGTGGTATATGTATACCATGGAGTACTATTCAGCTTTAAGAAACAATGGTGATAT
>RJWJ010022653.1:0-26744 GCA_004363605.1 Indri indri | reverse complement strand
CCTGCTGCGGGGGACTGTGGGCCGTGCTTCAGGGAGCAGAGCCTGGAGTCCCAGACGCAGGGCCAAACCCGGCTGCCCTACCTGTGAGCTGTGTGGCCTCAGCCAGCGTCCTCCATGCTCTCAGCCTTAGTCACCTCATCAATAAAATGGGGACAATGATGGCACTTCAGAGTGTTACTGCAATGACTGGATGTCTTAAGTATGGGTTCCAGCACAAAATGACCCTCCTTCAATGGCGGCAGTGTTTCTCCTGCCTTACAGGACCTTATGTAAGCAACAAGCACCACATGGATGCAAATACCAGCTGGATACTTTTTATCCTTATCAGGTGCATCTGTGTGGGAGTACCAGACTGCAAACTCTGGCCCAGAGGGGATGCGACTTGAATGCACGCGTTGCTCATTGTCAGCCCAATCTCCTCTACAACCCCTCACAGCAGCTGTTTACTTTGTGACCTTGGGGAAATCACTCAACCTCTCTGGGCCTTAGCCGTCCTCTCAATAGAATAGAGACCATAATACTAGCCTACTGTGATGGTTAATTTTATGTGTCAACCTGGCTGGGCCCTGGTGCCCAGATACATGATCAAACACCGTTCTGGATATTTCTGTGAGGGTGTTTTCGAGTGAGATTAACATTGAAATCTGCGAACTTTGAATAAAGCAGATCGCCCTCCACAGTGTGAAGTGGGCCTCATCCAATCAGTTGAGGGCCTCGGTAGAACCAAAGACTGACCTCCCCATAGCAAGACTTCCTAACAGACAACTGCAGACTTGAATCGCAGCAGTGGCTCTTCCCCGGTCCCCATTCCGCTGGCTGATCCTACAGATTTGGGACTTACCGGCCTCCATAATCTCATGAGTGAATTCCTTAAAATAAATCTTTCTACATATATACACATCCTAATGGCACTGTCTCTCTGGGGGACTCTGGCTAATACACCCCTCTTCCCCTGGCGTCCCAGAAACCCCAGTGAGGTACTCAATACCTTCCTGCACTGATGGATCCGGGTACCCAAGGCAGGACATCACCCTGGCCCCTGTGTCTCAGGGTCTGGGGGATCCCGAGGGGTAAAGTCCCGTCTGGCTTTGGGCAAGAGGGTACCATAGAGGTGGGGGAGGGGCCCGAGGGGGCTGCCCTTGGGGCTAGCACAAGGAAGGAGCCCAAAATGCGGCAGGGTCAGAGGCCGATAGTCGGTTGAAGCTGTGTATGCAACACTCCCTTTTTATGATGGGTTTCGGAATTTTTTTTTTCAATCACATTAGTAATCCAGCTCCAATCAGTAACATTTCTAAAAAGGGTCATTAAAAGAAAAAGGCAACAGGAGAGCCCTGGTGGCCTTACTGCCCAGCCCAGATGTCGACGGTAGAAACGCCCAACTTGGAGCAGGTTTGAGCATCGAGGCCCTTGGGGTGACCCACCTGTCCACTGTCCCCCTGTCCACCTGCCCGCTAATCCTAGGCTTGAACAAGGACTAACTGGGACAAAGGGATGTTTTCAGTGGAACATGGAGAGCGGCAAGGTGGGTCTGGAACATGAAGAATCTTCACTCCAGGGGATGACAACTCCATGGGTGGGGGAGGGGCCCTTAAGAGCCCACCTCCCATGGCCCCATGTAGCAGATATTGTAGGTGCTTGGCCTAGATCCCGGGGGGACCTTTACCTCTGTTTATGCCGACAGAGGAGAGCCGGGAGGGAGGTGTTGGGCTGCAGGGTGCTTCACCTCCCCATAGCCAATGCCGGGGACACTTCTCCGGAGGACTGCCATGGGCTTCTGAGGCCGCTTTGCTGCTGGGGCAGAGAGCTACATTGCCTGGGAATTCACATCCCCGCCCGCTCCCTGGGCTGCGCTTCCCAGTGACTAGCCATCTCAGGGGAGTGACAGCCCAGCTTCCTTTCCTCAGGTGGGGACAGACTCCGGTGCAACTTAACACTCCAGAGCTTTCCTGGCTGCAGCTACTGTCCGGGGACATTTTCTGAGATCACACCCTTGCCTGGCTTCTTCCACTTCCTTTGCCATGTCCCCAACTCTCTCCCCAGGTTCTCCCAGAAGTGCTTTCTTAATAAATCCCTTGCACAGGAATGCTGGTGTGAGGGTGGCTTCTGGGGGACCTGGCCTAAGACACTCCCCGCCTCTGCAATGTCATCTGAATCCACCCAATGCCAGGCAGACCTTCTGTGTCAGTGACACTGGCGGCCCCCACTGGTGTGTGATCTTCCACGACCTCTGCTATGCCTGCAATCTCACCTTTGAGATTTGTTCCCTTGGAATGTGTCTCTCACTCCCCTTAAAATGGAGGAGCTCCTGGGAGACCAGGTTTATCACTGGCATTAATACTGCTCCTTGGAGTGAGGTTTCCCGGTAAATCAGGAGAGTTTTGCTGCTGCGGCTGCTATTGCTGCACCAGTTGGCTGAGTTCATTCTGCTGGAGTGACCCTGGGCAAAATCACAGAGGCAGAAAGCTGAGCCTGTGTCACCCCCGCCTTGCCCTGTGGTGGCTTCCTCCCCATTCTCTCTTCCCCCAGCCCCCACCCAGCCTGAGTGTTTATCCTGCCCTCCGCTGGAAGAAGGCTAATCCACTCAATGTTTAAAATAATGGAGACGATGATAATGAAAATGATGATAATGGGTTATTATTTTAGGGTATTATTGTTCCTGAGGATGCTTCTTTTTAAACGGGATTCCAGGAACATTGCAAATGACCCTGGGACCCAAGGGAAGCTTGAATGGTGGAATTCGGGCACTGGGATCCCCAGAGGAGAGATGTAGTTTGGAATCTTGCCAGATACCCTAAATTACAATCAGAGCACACAGGGCTACACTCTACAGCACCTTTGTGCACACTGGGAAAGCTGGCCCATCTGGGTAGGTGAATTAGAAAACGGCACCTCCTGGGCAGATGCAGCTCCAAGGATACACAGCATGGGGAGTGACCGCAGGCTGCATTTCAGCCCCACTTACTCTCCCGCCCAGTACCCTTGAGCAGTGTACAAACTGCCCAGCCAACCAAGGGAGCCCTGAGGACCCCAACTAGTAATAGTAATAGCTGACATTTAGTTTACCCTGTGCCAGCATCGTACTGAATACATTGCTCTCACTTCCCTATTTAACCCCACGTCAATCCTATGCAGTAGCTGCAGTTTGTATTATCCCCATTTTACAGATGAGGAAGTCAGGGCTCAAAGAAGTTGAGTAACTCCCCTAAAGACACACAGCAAATAAGCGAAGCGTCCTAGGCTTGAGCTCCATGATCTGGTGTCATGAAAGATGCCTCCCATGCTGGATATTTCGGAAGGGAGGAGAGTGGCAGAGGGCAAGGAAACGTCGTCGGCAAATGGCATCAGCAGGAAAGGGGGCGCATATCGGCCTGGGGCGCTATGGGGTAAGGCAGGAGGGGCTGGCGGGCAGAGCTTCGGCCTGGAGGTCAAGAGCCCCAGGTTAGACTCTCAAGTCTGCCTTTCACGCTGGGCGCCCCAGGCACATCCTCTACTTGTCTGGGCCTCGACATCCTCAGTTGTGGAAGTAAGGGTCAGGGAGACAGGTCACCAAGGATCCTTTAAAGCTCCGGGTTTCCATTCCCATTCCCCCACTCCCCAACCAAGACTGGCTGCAGAGAGTGCCCCCGTCCCCAGCGTGGTGGCTGTGAGTAGGGCAGGGCAAGGCCCTGCCTCCTCAGCCCAGCCCGGGCTCTGCGCCCCCAGCTTCTGCGTGGCCGCTGCCATCCCGATCTGCCCGCAGCTGCCGCCCTGGTCCAATAGAGCTATTTATCAAGCGCACACCATTAAGGCCACGGTTGCCAAGATCAGCCAAACAGATTTATTCTAGGAGTGGAGGAGAGCCTGGCAGGGGCGGGGAGGGGAGAGGCCCTGGGGAGGGGGTGGGCTCCGAGCTGCGCACCGCCAAGGAGGAGCTGGACGGGTGACACGCTCGCGGAGACCGACTCCGACTCCATGCCTGGTGGCTCTTCATGTGCTATCTGTGCAGACCTGGGAGCTTCTCACCCCTTTTCACGGATGAGGCGAGTGACGCAGAGAGGGTGTAACCTGCCCAGGGTCCCCCCTGCAGTGAGGGCAGAGCTGGCATTCAATGTGAGGGGCTCTAGTTCAGGGGCGCCGTGCCACGCTGCAGCAAGGAGATACTAAAATAGGAATTTTGACCAAGCATTGGCCTGGGAGACACAGAAACTCCAGATGTTGGGCACCCGAGAGGGTGTGGCCAGTCGCCAGGAGCAGAATTTACAAAGGACAATGTTGAGAACCAGTTTTGTGACTCTTGGGCTCCTTTGCTTGATCAGGGTATAACAACTAGAATGGAGAGAGGGGAGTGCATGGAGGTTTCTTCAGCGAGCTGGGGCTACGCTGTGATAGCCGCTCCTTCAGGAGAGTGAGATGGGGTCCCCACGGTTGGGACCCTCAGAGGCCCAGGGCCTGCCCAGCTGTGATGGCTGCAGGGGCCTGAGGCAGGAGTGACAAGGCAATGTGGTGTGTGCGTGTTTCCCATGGTCCCGACCATGCCGAATGTGCGCAAAGCACCACCACAGCACGTGAGGTGAGGTTGCCACCAGTGCTGCCTGGGGACGGAGGGGGCTGACAGCAAGACGCTGGAGGTAGGCTCCAGAGTCCCAGGGACCTTGGAATGCATCACAGCGATGGCTTGAAATGGCAAGTTGACCTCCCAGGTCAAGGTGACTACAGGTGGGAGATGCCCATGCTTAAGTCCCCAAGGAGCCTACATACGCACTGCATGGGGGACTCTGCCTTACCCTTGGCCTGGTGCATCCGAAACAATAGCTCATGAGTGGGGACGGGTGAGCAGCATGAGAAAAAAATGGCAGCCAACTCCATGCCTTCCCCTCCACCCCTGCAGGCAGAAGGGGGACGAGTGTAGTGAGCCATGAGCGAAGGCTGGAGTGGAGATGCCCATCACAGACCAGACACAGCCTGGATCAGGCCGGCTCTGTGACCTGAGCGCCAGTTACCTAAGAGCAAGCAGGAAGCCGTGGGATTGGCCCAAGCGTCCACCTAGGTGCAGGCTATGGTGACAGCCCTGAGGGCGTTCCAGAGGGAGGGTGAGGGAAGGGTAATGCTGGGCTGGAACATGTCTTGGGAGAGGGCATTTGCCTCACTGGCCACCTGGGTGCAAGGTATGGTGGGGCCTGAAAGGCCGGATTCCAATGAGACTGTCGAAGAAGGTACTGCGCGTTCTTCCTGGGCCACGGCTGGTCTCCCCTTCGATTCCTGTCCTGGGCACCCAGGCCTGCAGACTGCCCCCTCCCTCATTGGTCAGGACGGCAGCTTCTCTTCAAGGGACCTCTGCTGCTTCACCTCGTGGGTGGGCTTGTCCCAGGAGCAGGTGTGCACAGGGCTGGAAAGGAGAATTCCAGCGAGGCCTGTGCGCAGGTGCATGTCCCCATGGGCGCATAGTGGATGCAGTGGGGCTGCCCAAAGCCCCCTCCAGGACCAAGACACGCCTCCTCCAGCCACCAGGAGCATGGCCTGCTGGTGGTTCACAGCTGAGTCCCTTCTGAGAATCGCCCTCAGCTGGAGACAGCCACCTCACCCAAATACACTTCTTTCCCTCTACCCAGTGGCTGGTCCATGCAGAGATGCAAAGGCCCAGCCCTGCCAGGTGCAGTGGCTCACACCTGTAATCCTAACGCTTTGGGAGGCCGCAGTAGGAGGCCAGAAGTTTGAGACCAGCCTGGGCAACAGAGTGAGACCCTGTCTCTACAAAAAATAGAAAAATTAGCCATGTGTAGTGGGGCATGCCTGTTGTCCCAGCTACTCAGGAGGCTGAGGCAGGGAGATTCCTTGAGCCAGGAGTTTGAGGTTGTAGTGAGCTGTGATGACACCACTGCACTCCAGCCCAGGCAACAGAGCAAGACCCTATCTCAGTTTAAAAAAAAAGGCCCAGCCCCTTCACCTTAATTCTGGGCACCCCAGAAGGGCCATCCCAGTTTCAGAACTCCCTGGGGATGGGTCGAGGCCTCAGCCGTGACTGCATTGGAGCTCAACTTCTCCCTCTGCTCGGGCTGCCTCCCTCACTGCCCCGAGGGCGCTGCTCCCAAGAGCTCTCCCCAGTAAGCCTCCCGCATGCCAGTTACCATCTCAGAGTTGGTGTCCCAGGAATCTGAGCTCAGATAGGGCCTTCCTGTGCATGGGCGCTTGTGTGTGCATGTGTGAGTGTGTGAGTGTGTGTGTGTTGTACGGGAGATGCTGGGAGCATGCTTGTGGGTGTGTGAGCCCAGGTGAGGGTGGGTCAGTGTGTAGGCAGGTGGATATTGGGTGGGAATACCTGAGGTTGTGTATGAGCATGAAAGTGTGAGCGTTTGTGTGAGGGCTGATGTCTGAGCGTGCGTGAGCAGGATTGTGTGTGTGTGTGTGTGTGTGTGTGTGTGTGTGAGCGCACGCGTGTGCAGCAGGCTGGCCCCAGCAGATACCTCCTGCATCCCTCTGCTCTTCTCTCTTCTGCTGCCCCTTCCCCTGACCCCTGCCCAACCGAGGATCATCCTCTTACCATGGGGAACGCCCCCGTGGGAGCCAGAGGCTATGTCTGGACAGAGGAGGGGAGTCCTATGGACCAGTCTCCTGCTTGAGACCAGACTCTGCTCCCCCTGGCCTCTGCTTGCTCACCCCAGGGGAGGGAGGCCCAGCCACCCACAGGTGGGCCCAGCTGCCAGGACACCCTTCCCGTTTGTAACCCCCAGTGGGTAGCGCTGTTACTTCCACCCGCCGTCTCAGCTCTTCCTTCTGCCCAGGCAGATCCCCAGACATTCCGAGGCAGCCAGGCCCCTCCAGTGATCCCGTCCATCATTCCCCACTTGAGGACATTAGGCCTTGCTGCCCCCTCTGGGTCGTCCTTCTGCACGCTCTGTGCCTACAAAGTGTGGGGCCCAGGTGTGGCTGAGCAGGGCCAGGAGCAGAAGCGAGAACCTTCCTTCCCACCACCACAGCCTCCATGAAGTTAGGAACCTACATCTGGGTCCACTGTTTTAGTAGCCGCAGCACATTGTCTGTGCTTACGTTGATCTTGGGGGCCAAATAAAAAGGACCAGATCATTTCGGGTGGAATTCTGCCAAGCCAGCTCCATCCACCTACTCTGGGCTTGTTCCTGGAGCCATTGATTTTTTTGATCTGAAAGTGCCTGACTTTAACATTGATTACTGTTAAATTTCTTTGTGTTGATTTTGGCCCGGCAATTCCATCTGGGAAGAGAGTTTTGGATCATACATTAGCTGTATCAATGTAACTTGTGCTTTCGAGGTTTGGATGAACACATCTTTTGTGCCTTCATCCAAGTGTCTGGTGAAATCACTGGGCAGTTTGGAGCCAGGACAATGTTTTGCAGTGGAACAGCCACTCTCAATTCATTCCCCTCCACACGAACTCCGTGGGAGGGGCTGTTCAAACCACTACAAACTGACCCTCTATCTACTGATCCGTTAATCCAGTTGTCCCGTGGAAAAGGGAGGAAATGTTTAATTAGGGGAAACTTGACTTCAGTGACCACGCCATATTCTTTCCAAGATGCTCCTGGATTTTCTTTCTTGTCGGCCAACCTCGGCTGTTTCTGTCATGATCATAAAGAACTCAGTCTTCCATTCTTCCCTTCTTTTTTGGCAAACGAAGGCAACTTTGGCCCTCTCCTGTCTCCTTGCCATCGTCTCCTTCCCCAGGACTCTTGGAAACCCCACATGATCCTCGAAGTCCCTTCTGTGTAGAATAACCATATAATCTTTCAGCCACAAGGGATAACTTTGAGAGTGTGTTAGTCATCAATTGCTGTGTAACAAACTGCCCTAAAATTTAGCAGCTAAAAACAACAAACATTTACTATGTCTCAGTTTCTATGGGTGAGGAGTTTGGGCGTGGCTTAGCCTGGAGGTTCATGAAGTTGCAGGCGAGACGCTGACCAGGGCTGCAGTCATCGGAAAGCTCGCCTGGGGCTGGAGGATCCATCTCCAAGACAGCTGACGCAGCTGCTGGCAGGAGGCCTCTGTTTCTCAGCACCTGGGCCTCTCTGGAGGACTGCTTGAATTCCCCCCTGCGTGGCAGCAGGCTCTCTCTACAGCATGAGAGATCCAAGAAAGGGAGCAAGGAGGAGGCTGCAATGCCTTTTATGACATATTCCTGAGTGGACACACTGTCACTTTCACCATATTCTATTGGTTAGAAGCAAGTCTGCAAGTCCCAGCCCGCACTCTATGGGGGAAAAATTAGGCCCTGCCTTTGAAGGAAAGAGTGTCAAAAAATACATGGACATATTTTTAAGTCACCACAGGGAGTGAAAAGAGATGGTACATAATTACATCAGGATGACGGGTGGGAGCCAGGTCTGTCCTATGCGGATCACACAGGGTCACCCAATTCCTTCATTGTCTCAAAGGTTTTGGATCCTGAGCCACAGTTAAAAATCGATGATGACCCTCTTCACATATACACACATAAGTGAAACCAAAGCTCACAGCATTCAACCTTACCATATGCATTGACATCTAAGCTGTTCCATTTTATTCTATTTTATTCTGTTCTACTCTGCATGTTCTTAAAATGTTGGTATAACCAACTAAATTTATTTCACAACCCACTAATGGTTAGCAACTCAGTTTGCAAAAGCAGACTGTTATCCCAGAGCGAGCTTTTTGTGGGCACTGAAGCAGCTTCCATTCTCCATCTATTTTGGAACTCTCTATGGGTGTGACCCAAGCTTCCTAACCTACTTTTTTTAATCTTTCCAATGCCTCCTCCCTCGACACACACGCACACACATGCTTGACCTTTACCTCTGTAGAGCCACTGAGTCATGAAATGTGTGAGAGAGACCCCAGACCAGGAATAACACGTCTCCCTTACAGTACCCAGGGCAGACATTACTAATCAATCATGGTGCTGCGCCATTACGCTCAGAGTCTCAGAATCTTTCCTAACCCAGGACTCCAGCCATCTATTATGTGTGAGACAAAATCTATTTAACAAACCTTTTATTTGAAGCTAAAAGGCAAACTCTTTGAGTCCCAGAGAGATGAAGTGGCTTTCCCAAGGTCACAGGGCTGGTGAGTAGCCAGGCAGAAACTGGAAGCTCCCCTGGCTCCCAGGCCACTGCTGTCTCTGCCGAACCAGGGCTCTCCCAGACTGTGGTCATTCATTCATTGTCATTTAGACCTCGTTCTTCTGAGAAGGATCCAGCGATGGCTCACCATACCTAAACTGCCCTTGCTCCATGCCCACCACCCACCCAAGTGGTTAATGAGACCCCAGACCCCTTCCAGAGAGAACCTCACCTGGAGGCTGACCCACCACGGGGTTATAGCAGAGAGAAGCAGCTTTGTTTGGGTTGCATGTAACCTTAGGAAAGGACCCGCTTACCCTCTGGTCCCACTCCACTCCATCAGCTAGAATCAAGAGCCTGGAGCCTCTTGGTGACCAATTACCACCAAGTGGACCTAGGGACCAGAGACATGCGGGAGTGAATTTGCAGATTATGGAGGAAAAGCAATCCAGGCCAAGGGCACAGCAAACACAGATGTTCAAAGGTGGACTCCTGGTTGGTGTTGGGTTCAAGCAGCAGCAGGGAGGCCAGTGTTCACACACCGTGTCCTTTCTCATCTGACCTCATCAGACCCTCATGACCACCTGGAAGGAAGGCCACAGACTGATGCCCTTTTCCAGGGCAGGACACCGCAGCCCCAGGAGGTAAGTGGTTGAGGCTCTGCCACAACGTGAGCTTGAGGCAGAGCGGGGCCCAGAATCCAGGGCTCCAGATGTCCAGTCCAGGGCTCTTTGGTGGCTCAGAGCAGTCTCTTTGCCAACTGTGGGTTGGTGCCCAGCAGAGCTCAAACCAGGCTAGCTTCCTGGCCTTGCCAGGGCCGGGCCTTCTGGTTCTTCTAGGAAAGCAGGAAGTGTTCCCTGGGCTTGGGGGAAAATCCAAAGTCTTGTAGCCAAAACTGGTCTATCTCTGGGTCCCCTCATGACAGCCCAGGGTCAGTGGGATTGAGGGAAGCCACGTCAGGGCTCTGCATGGTGTCCCAAAGCTGTCTAGAGAGCCTGCATACAGACCACGGTCTGCCTCTGGGGACCCAGGCCGAACCCAAGTGGGCCTCTCTCAGGATGCTGTACTGCAGGTGGCATCTCAGTTCAGCATCAGTTAGGTCCTCAGCCTGGAGGGTTCTTGGTGGTTCCCCCCAGCTTCCTTTTCCTTCTTGCTTCTTTTTAAAATATCAGCACTGGGTTGGGGTGGGGTGAGATGGGTGGGATTGGACGATGGTTTTTGAGAGCTGGGGCTAGCTGGCCCCTTTGCGTCCTGGCAAGCCAAATTCGACTGACAGTGTCCACACCCGCTAACATGCTGTGCTGCAAGACAGGGAAGCAGTTAAGAACTTGGGCTCTGAAGTCAAACAGACTTGGGCTCCATTCCATTCTTCCTCTTATTAGCTGCTTGATCTTGGGCAAAGAAACTGCAGTTTTTTCACCTGTAAAATGGAATAATCAATCATCGTTCTCACGGATCATTAGACGGTGCAAGCGAAGCCTTTTGCAGAGTGCCTGGCACATGTGGCCAGCACTTAGGGAACACTAGTTAGAGTCTATCTTGGTGCCCTGAGCCAAACTACGTGGGTGAAGATCAAATGTCACCTGTGCTCCCTTGGCAGAGATTAAGAGCAGACTGGAAACTCACTCACTCTCCATATTCTGTTTGCACCTTCCACCAAGATGAATCTCATATTTGCTTTGGGTGAGAAAGATCAGCATTTTTAAGTTCATGAAAGGTCATTTGGTCAGGCCAGAGTGGACCCAGCCGAGCCAGACTCACGCCAGGCTGTTGTGGACGTTGTTGGTGCCCTACCCGGATCCCCTTTACGCAAGTCTCCAGCTGAGACTTCACCTGTCCTGTCCCTCTCCCCTCACTCCCCTCTCCTTTCTCAATCGATCAATCCTTGAGTGAGGCACCAAATCCCTGCCTCAGGCTCTGCTTCTGAGGACCCAGACCCCAGACGCAGGCCTGCCGTGATTCTAGGGGCAGAAATGCCTATTGCTTCAGAGCCTTGGAAAGAGGATTTCCCCTTCCCCGCCCTTTACCCATAGCCTGGTTCCCATCCCTCCTTTGTCCCTGCTCCCCCAGAGGACCCCGACTCACCAATGTCCCCCTCCCTGCCACCTTCACCTCTGCTCCGTCTCCCCTACCCACTCCCCATTCAGCTCCCGTAGCAGCAGCTCTCACTCCCTCCAGCTCTAACTCCCAAATCCACACAGCCGCATGTTTGTCCCCTCTCCTGCTCAGCCCCACTGTCCCAGCTGCCTGCTGGATGTCTGCACATGGCTGTCTGGCACCTGAAAACACTTTGACTCTGAAATTGAACTCTCTTTCCCCAAACCCAGCTCCTCCTCCCGGCCCGGCTGCTGTAAATGGCGCTCCTCTCTCCACCTCTCCAGGCTGCAGACTTGGCCGTGTCCTCAGTTCCTTCCCACCTCTGCTCAGCCGCCAACTCTCTCGCATCTGTCCCCTTCTCGTCACAGGTGCCAGCCTCTTTCCCTCGTCTGCCTCATCTGTTTTGAGACCTTCTTGGCAGACATTTGCCGAGAACTTACTACATGCGAGAGGCTGAGGTCTTTGTGTCTATGACTCAATTACTCACCACGACGCCCCTTTGGGAGAGGAATTATTATCCTTATCTCCATCTCATAGACAAGGAAACTGAGGCAGAGGGAGATGAAATAATTCAACCAAGACCCCATAGCTAAAAAGTGATTGTTTTATTCTGGTTTCCCCAGAAAACAGCCTCAAGGGAAGCACTCAAGTGCAAAAAGTATATTTGGGAAATGATTCCAGGAAACACCAGTGGGGGAGCGAGGAAGTGAGACTGGGAAGGTGAGACAGACGGTAAGAGTGTGTCAGCAAGGAAGTTGCCACTGTGCGAGCTGGAGCTTAGCGTAATCCTTCCGGGCAACTCAAAAACACGCACTCAGAAACTCGGAAACATGCACTCAGAAATACTCAGACACATGCACTCGGAAACTCAGAAACATGCACTCAGAAACTCAGAAACATGCACTCAGAAATACTCAGACACATGCACTCAGAAACTCAGACACATGCACTCAGAAATACTCAGACACATTCACTCGGAAATATTCAGACACATGCACTCCCAAACTCAGAAACATGCACTCAGAAACTCAGAAACATGCACTCAGAAATACTCAGACACATGCACTCAGAAACTCAGACACATGCACTCGGAAATACTCAGACACATTCACTCAGAAATACTCAGACACATGCACTCAGAAACTCAGAGACATGCACTCAGAAATAGACACATGCACTCAGAAACTCAGACACATGCACTCAGAAATACTCAGACACATGCACTCAGAAACTCAGACACATGCACTCAGAAATACTCAGAAGCGCACATGCAGAAATCCCCAGGTATGGCTGCACCAACTTCTTGTAGTCCGCAG
Organism: Indri indri; assembly: GCA_004363605.1. NCBI lineage: Eukaryota > Metazoa > Chordata > Mammalia > Primates > Indriidae > Indri > Indri indri. Next base: position 14,281 of record RJWJ010022653.1, on the reverse strand, counting down.
TTGAGGGCTGCTCCTAGGGGTGTTGAGTCCCTGGCATCTCCAGTGCAGGCAAAGGGCTCCGGCAGCCTGAGAAAGTCCTCACGCAAAGCAGTGCTGGCGCTGGGGTTTGGGAGCCAGGCTGGTGCGGTCAAATGTTAGGGCCAAGGGGGCCGGGCGCGGACAGCGCTCTCTCCGTGGGTTGAGCTGGAACCGAATCCAAACAGTGTACATATGTCCCTGCTCGGATCAACCCCCCACTAAGCCCCCTTTCATCCGCCTGATCCTGTTTCGTTTCCTTCTTCCTCTTTTGTAACCTACTCCGTTTTGCTTCCTGGTATTTGTCACTTACTGACACTATATTTGTTTCCCTGACAGAATTTAAACTCCCTAATGATGGTGATTCAGGATGTTTTGCGCACTGCTGTATATTTGGCACCTAGACCGTGACTGACCCACAATAGGCCCTCGAAAATATTGGCGAACTGAGCCGATGTTTGATAAATGTTAATCGCCACAAGTGATCTCTCCAGAGAGCTTGTTACTTTCTTCCAGGCCAAGGCTGCAGAAAGTCAAGGGCGAGGTCGTTTCCTCCCAAGTGGGCACCACAGCATGAAGCTGCTCTTCCATGGGGGTATCCTCTTGCGACGCCTCCTCGCATGCATCTAGCGGCTTCCAGAACAGTGCAGAGGGGCCCTAGCGTTGCTCCTGGAGTCTGGGCCAGGCCTATAAGGAGCCAGCAGGAGAGGAAGATGGGTAAGTCCACAGACTGGGCTGCATCCACACCTGCCAACCCCATGGCCCTGCTCTCCACCCCACCACACTCCAGTTGCTCTTAGGATCCTACTGGATGCAGGATCCTAAGGGATTTGAGCTCCTAGGTGCCACATGCAATGGTGATTCCAGCAGCTACCAAATAATTCCATCAGCCCCAGTGTCCCCCACCCTGGGTGCTGGGGGTTGGGGAGAGTGGGAGATGGGGGAATAGGGGCAGGTGTGGCTCAGTTCAGGGGCCCAGCAGAAGCCACAGCTGCTTGAGTGACTCAGCAAAGAGTAGGGTAGGGGGGCGGGTGCTGAGGGCCGGCATGGGCCAGGCCTAGAGCTGAGGGAGTGGGAGTTGGAGCCTGGGGACGCCTCATCCCACATACGCACCAGCAGCCAAGTGGCCTCTGGCTCAGAGGAAAGCCACCCAGGGACCACGCATTCAATGGGCTCCATCACTCGCTCTCCGGGTGGCTGTTGCCTGCTCCAGAGCAAAACCAGCCTCATTGAAGCCCTCCAGGATTTGGTCCCTGTCCTTCTCCTGCTCTTATGCTGCAGTTCCTCTCAGCTGTGTTCCAGCCATAGGGGACCGTTTGAGTTACCAGGAAGTTCCATCCCCACCTGGGCTGCCAAGCCCTTGCCTAGGCTGCACCCTTTGCTTAGAAGGCCCACCGCCTCCCTACCTGGCTGATGCGGCTCCAATAGCAGCCCCCGCAGACACCAGACCCCAGGTGTGAGTCCCACGCCCCTCCCCAGGTCACCCCAGCCCCGGCCTGCCTTTACCCTCACAGCCGGTATTTAAACGCTCCTTGACTTTTGGGGTATGGTGTGGCCAACAGAACAGGAGAGGATTGTCGTTGAAGAGATGGTTTGTTACCGACACTTCCAACAGGAGGGGGCACACACCCACACAGGGCGACACAGGGAAGCACCAGGATCGGCCAGGAGGCAGCGGGAGTGGGGAAAATGTGGGCAAGAGCCTTTCCTGTGGTTTCCACGGGAAGGAATGGGCAGGGTGGCATAGGCGGGCTCAGGACTGGCCGTGTTTGAGCCATTGCAGCAGACGCTGGGGAACAGGGCTGGCCCCGTTGTCCAGCACCTGGCCCTGGAGGGATGAAGGCAGGTGACAGTGGCCTAGAGTGAGAGAGCCCTGTGACAGCCTGATAAGGGAGGGGCTCTGGATTGGTTTGCATATGAAAGGCACACAGGCAAGTTGTTCAGTATCTTTCAGAACCCATGGCCCTGGGTGGGCCACTCTCTCCGGGGTCAACAAGGCCATGTCAAAGCATCAGAAACACATGGTCAATACACAGCCCTAACCCCTTTTGCTGAACTCTCCAGCTAGACTGTGGTCCCCCAGGGCAGCTGCCAGGCCAAGGTCGAGCTCTAGCACTGGCCTGACTACTGGGAGTTCTTGGTAAATGTTGGAAGGGTGAAGGTCTGGGCTCGGTGCCAAGCACTTGGGGACGCAGCAGCGGGCAGGCAGGACAAGATCCCTGTTCTTGCGGCCTTATTTCCAGTGGATACAGCAGACAACAAACTGGCAGACAAATAAATACACAAGGGAACTTCGATTACTAGAAAGTGCTATGACGGTGATAAAACACAAAGATGTGCTAGCAGCAGGGTGGGATGGAGGGGAAGAGACCCCATTAGAAAGGGTGGTCAGGGCAGCCTCTTGGAGGAGGAGGTGGCATTTGGGCCAAGGCCCGAATACTGAGGAGTCAGTCATGCAAAAAGTTCAGGGCAGAGTATTCCAGCAGCTGAATAAATGAACGAATGAAAGAACAGCTACGTCCTTCGGTCCGGGTTTCCCACCCCTTTGCAGCTGGCTATGTGCATTTTGAGGCTTGAAGGGCCTCAGTGCAAGAGTCCCACATACTGGAATAATTTCTATCACAACCTTCTATCACGAACGGGAACAATTCGCAGGGTGACCCAGGCCTGGTGAGCAGGCACCGTGGGCCTCTGTAAAGGACACCATTTTAACCATCTCTGCTCACTGTTCCCTCATCCCATTCACCTTGGAGCCAGCAATCTTTCTGCCAAATTTGTCCCTTATGCGCATCAAAGGGGTTGGTGCCTTTGCACAGGAGAGTGAAGGGCAGACCTTGCTCAATATGTGAGGGGCCACCCGGCCACGGACCACTCAGACCAGTCCTGGCTGCAGACGCTCCGAGCAAAGCCCCAGCTGCAGACTCCCCGGGCTGCCCGCCACCTCCCTGCACGGCTCCTTTGGCAACGAGGGCTGGGAGCCGAGCCGCAGGGGAGCAGCAGCGGCCGGTCCCTCCGGGGTTCTTTGTGAATCCCCAGGATTTACTGGGACAGCCTAGCTGCCCGGATGAACCACCAGGACTCACACTTTGAGGCTCTTTGGGATGTGTAAATGTGATCGTCAAGTGAAAGTCAGAGGGAGGAGGCAGTGTGATGAAGCCGTCAGTCGGCAGGCGGGACATAAATAGTTTTAACAGACTCCCTCTCTCGCGGGTGCTGGAGAAGACATCCTGAGATGTTCATCACGCAGGCTTGAAGGGCTGTTTCGGCGGCTGTCTGGGCTTCCCGCAGGCTGCGGGCCTCCCCACACTGCCTCTGTCTCAGCCACCTGGTCGTTTCCTCCCCACTGGGGAGGCCCTCTGCCTGTCTGGGTTCGGGAGGGGACCCCGCAGCTGCCTCGCAGGGCGTTCGGGGAGGGCAGGAAGGGCAGAGAAGATAAGCAACTTCCCCAAGGTCGCAAGCGTTGGACTTGAACCCAGGTCTTTCTTGTTTTTAACCACCGCGGCATGTGGCTATTGCCGCTTTCTTCACACTCATTCCTTTATTGGTTTATTTTTCAAATATTTCTCAGGCTCCACAGGGAGTGGGAAAAGCGCAGATTTCAAAGCCCAGACAGCCCCGCTTCCAAGTCAGCTCCTCCACCTCCCAGCTGAGTGAACTAAAGCCAATTGTTTTGCCTTAGTTTCCTCATCAGTCAAAAAGGACAATGGCACCTCATAGCTTACAACGCTCGTCTTAGGATCAGCATGAAAATGTATGGATCATTTTGCACTCGTGAATGCCTAGGATCGCCTCGGCACTCCCGAATGCACGGGAATCGCACTGCATACAGTCGGCCCTTGCCACGTCCAGCACTGGCTTGGGAACTGCAGAGAGCCAGACGCTGACGCCACAAAGACTCGCCTTCCATACGCTCAAAGGCTGATGAGGGAAGGCACGCCATATTTGCTTCTACTCTGAGGCAAAATGGAGTAAGGGCCACATAGACGCATAAGTAACCTGCTGTGAGCAATGACACTGGTGTGGGGATGGGGAGTTTTCATGGAAGATGGGGCCCTTGAGCCCCACCAGTAGCACAGAAGGAGAAGGTACCGCCAGGTGGAGAGGATTAGCATCAGCAAAGGCTCGGAGACATAAAGGCTATTTGGGGACAATGAGTAGGTCGGTGTCACTTGGGACCAAGTGAAGGATTGGCAGGTTCTGGTAAGGGGGGTGTTAAGACCAGACATCGACTGGCTTTGGTTGTTACACTAAAGAATTTAATTTTGTTCTCTAGGCATGGGGGAGCCATTGCTGGTTTTTGAGGAAGGCTGTGGTGTGATCCATCCAGAGTTTCGGGAAGAGCGTTCTAGGGGCAGTGTGGAATATGAATTCAAGGGGCTGAGACTGGGGCAGAGACCAGCTCAGAGGCTCTGCAGACCAGCCAAGAGATAAAAGGTAGACAGATCTGGATACAAAGTAGATAGATTTATTGAGCACTTACTATGTGTCAAGCACTTTCCATCTCTGAGTTAGATGTTCTTGTTCCCATTTTGCAGGTGAGGGAACTGAGGGGCAAGGAGTCACTTACCCAAGAACACATAGCCGGTGAGGTGAACAGTTAGGATTCAGGCCTTACTCTGTCTGAGTGCAAAGCCCTGATACTTCCCAGCGCCGGGCACAAGGCAGAGAAGGCCCAGAGGTGGGCGCTAGGGGCAGCAAGCTTTGGAGATCTTGCTGACATTTTTCCTCTGAGCCTCTGTGCTGAGCATCTTCTGTTTGCCCCTCCAGACCCACATTCTGCCCCCTCCCTGCTCTGTATGCTGGGAGGCCAACTGCATGGGCTGTACCTGTAGTCGTTCCTGTCCTTGACCGAGAGCTTCTGGTTGGGTTCCACCAATGGGGCGGGAGAGCAGAGTGGGGTGGAGAGGGAACATGGATACTAGCTCCCCCAGCCCTCTTGCTGCCTCAGGGGGCATAATTGCCTTGGACATCCCTCTCTACAGCACTCTCTGCAGGCTCTGGTGGGTTCAAGCAACTGCTCTGTGCTCTTGCCCTTTCAAGCCCGGGGTGGTAACAGCACCCTGATTTTTTTTACATGGGACTATCTGTGGGCCTGGAGCTGAGAGAGGGCAGTTTGGCAGCAGGACCAGCTTCCAGCACTGCCGCCTGAAGTCATGGGGGTGGGTGGGCTTGCCCGGGGAGCACGCTGAGGATGCCGCTCAGGGGCCGGGCTCGCGGGATGCCTGACATGGAGGGAGCCCACCAGGGCTGAGGTTAGCTGGGGCTGGAGCCTCCCTTTCTCACATCCCCACCTGGGAACTGTTACCCTCTGACCTCTTCTGCTTTGTCAACGGTGTATGCAGGACTGTGAAATAAGGTTTGCTGGTCTCCAAAGACAGCGCCCAGCTCTGGCTGCAGGTGAACTCCGCTGCAGCCTGTGTTATCCCTCCTGCCTCCTGGGGTTTCTCTAGCCGTGAACTCAGCAGCCTGGCTCTGTGCTCTCGGGGGCATACAAGGGCACGTGGAGCTGCCTCAAGGGTTGTCAGAAGCACCTCTGTCTGGGAACTGGGCGACCTTCTTTTCAAAAAGTCTCTTCCATCCCCAGGGCCCTGGTTGGCTGAGACCCCTGGAGCCAGCCCCAGGAAGAGGTGCTGGTTTATGAACAGTGCCTCTCGGGGAATCAGGACCCCACTGCCCCCACCTGTGGCCCATCTCGTCTAGCCGGGGCAGCCAGCTAGCTGAAGGGAGGACACACCTCAGTAGCTGGGGAGAGAGGGGAGATGGTTCTAATTGCTCGTGTTTAGAATCAAAGAAGGAGAGGAAAAGAAGCAGCCTGGGAACTTGATTTGTGCATCGACACTGCAGACTCTGAACAAAGGCAGATCCACTGAGAGCCACGGGACTGAGGGCTAGAAAAGACCTTCCAGAACCCCACCCTCATTTCACAGATGGGGAAACTGAGGTCTTGGGAGGGGAAGTTACTGTTGGCCTCACGGACCATCCTGGCCCAGTCCGTGCACACACAGCACCACCACCTGCCCTTCCCATGGCCCTCACCCGGGAAAAGAATGGTTATTTCCCACGAATCACTGTCCACACAGCTACAGCCGGTCCTGACCCAGATTTACAGCCACCCTTGTCCCCACTGTGGCAGCAGCTGGCTGCCCCACGGTGGAGGCTGCGGAGTGCTAGACAACCGTTTTTCACAGGGAGGAAATTAGATCTGCTTCACAAAGAAAGGTGTTTGTGAGCCGAAATGCCAGCCAGTTGGGTGCGCCACGAACTCCAGCCGTGCAGGAGGAAGATGAGGAGGAAGGGGCCTGGAGCTGTCAGGGCCATTAGAAGGGGCCTTGGAGAATGTGCAGGTGGAGAAAAGGGCTTTCCAAGAGGAAGGGGCTTGCCCGGGTCCCACCATCCTTTCACCCCTTGGTAGCCCCTTTCCCAGCCCAGGCTGCCCCTTCACTCAGGGCAAAGGGGGCTTCAGCCCTCAGTGGCCAAAATAGGCCTCTCCCTATTTGGAAATTCAAGTTGGGGTCTTCTAGCCATGACAGATTGGATTACAGTTCAGCAAATATTTACTCCCTGCCCCTTCCTGCTATGGACAGGGTACACTGCCCAGCACTCCTGAAGTTGGTCTTGGCCATGTGCATTGCTTTGAGCAAGAACTACAATGTGGCTACAATGTGTCAGAGAAGAGGATGGAAATGTGCTTGTGAGGGTTGACCTGCTCCCTTGCACTCTGGTGATAGTGGTAAGAAGAGTCTCTGAGCAGCTTCCGCCCTTCAGCTGGGCCGTAGAATGAACTTGTGTGGAGGGAGCCCAACCTGCAGCCTGCAGCCGAGCCGCCCAGCTGAGCCCATCCTAGACTAGGAGAACCTCAATTGACCTTCAGGCCCGTGAATGTGAGAATAAATGCTTGTTGCTTAAGCCACTGAGTTTTGGAATTGTTTGTTTCCCAGCATTATTATGGCCATAGCTGGCTGATACACAGGTCCAGAGCCAGAGCCAGGGAAGGGGCCAAGAGCTGGGAATTGGGAAGATGCAGGCTCTCCGTGTTCCTCCCCTGCCACAGCCCCATGAGGGAGCATTGATGGAGAAGGTGATGTGGATGCTCGCAGCTCACCCTAAGAGGCCATTCAAACGTCGGAGGGCCCAAGGCCTCTGCCCACGCTCACTGCCTCTCTGTGAAAGCTCTTATCAGCTCCACATGTGGTACCTAAGGCTCCCCAGGGAGAATGCCCCAGGGTTCTAGAGCTAGAAAATGGCAGAGCTGAGACCAGAACTGGGCCTCTGGGCCCCAGTTCCCAAATGACCGGGCAGACCAACCCTGAGCCACTTGAACAATAAGACCCTGAGGATTGGGACCAAGGCCTGGCACAGCCACAGGAGGGGAAAGGCCAGGTTACTGAGGGCCCTGTGGGGGCCTTTGGGGTATTTCTGCCCCTCATGGGGCTTCTACTCAGCTAAGATGAGGTCCATACTGGGAATCTGCAGGGTCCCAGACAGTGCCCTGTGCCAACCTGGGGTAAAGCTTCCACTCCCCTCAGGACAAAGAGCCTGGCTGGGCTTGGCTGTGTCCTCCTGGGTCCTGGGGCTGGGTCTGCCTCCCCCCTCCTGTGACAGATTGTGTCAGGGAGTGGTCCAGGGCATGGGCTCTGGAGTCTGACAGAACAGCATTCAGATCCCAACTTTTCCCTCTTTGGCTGTGTGACCTTGGACGGGGTGCTGTATGTCTCTGGGCCTCAACTCCACCATCTGCACAATGGCTCACTGCCCCTGTCCATTGCGGAAGGCAACATGAGATGTGCAGAGCACAGAGCACGGTCCCTGGCACAACACTGGCTCCTGATGCATGGCAGCAGCTGCCGTTGCTGTGATGATGCGGCTCAGGTTGGCTTCAAGCACTCTGGGTCTCAGAGTCTGCAGCCGCCAGGGCCTGTCTGCCCTGGGAGACTGCTGGCTCTTCAGAATCCACCCTGGGAGGGAGATAGGGGCAGAAATGTCTTCCCATGAGAAGAGAGAGCTGGCCTTTGCTTTGTGCCCCCAGATGAGAGCTGTGACGGTCCCAGGAACACAGGGCTCAGCCGGCTTCTGCTGAAATGCCACGGTGAGTGGCTTAAAGTTGGGCTTTGAGCTGTGGTGTGGTGCACGGCCAGGCCTCGTGGTCTGAGTGAGATCAGGCCTCCATGGGGCGGAGGTAGCCCAGGGAAGTGCAGGTTTGGCTGCGGGGAGTGGGGAAGCTCCCAGATCTGCCCCTGCCTCTCCCCAGTTCACACTTTACCCTGAGGATCCATCCCCCATCCAGCACGTGGGCATACGAGAGCATTTCCCTCGGAAATGGATCTTCTGGGAGGATGGAAGCCTCCTAAGAGGATGCCCCATCTTCTGAATCTTCCGTACCCTGCACTCTGAGACTCTGAGGGACTCTGCAGTTTAGAGGCCGGTGGCTCTGCTCCCCACCCTCACGGCGCGCTCGGTCATTCAGTCAGTCAGTCGTTCTGAAGATATTTAACGGGCATCTACTTTATGCCGGGCTCTGCGCTGGGCTCTAGGGAGCCAGCAAAGAAGACACTGAGGTTGCCTGTCCTTGTGGAGTTTACAGCCCCAGGAGTGGGCGGGTTTGCTGGAGCTGTCACTTGTCCCCTTTCCTTGTCACTCTGTAGTCCAAGCCGGGCAAAGCTGAGGCATCTTGTCAAAGTTCAGGTCAAAAGGGATGGCCAGACAGCCTGTAGTTCTGGTCGTCAGCAATTTGCTGGGTGACCTTGCATAAGTCACTTCCCTTCTCTGGGCCTGGATTCCTTCCTCTTTAAAGAAAGTGACGCTGGACCAGATGACCTTAAGGCCCCTCTTCCCTGGGCGAGTCCAGCAATTGGCTCTCACAGCTGCGGTTCACTCTCTGGGTGTCATTTCTCCCTCGGCAGATCTTTGCAGAGGTCACTCTGGCCACAGATCCTCATGGGGACCCACGGCCACCAGGCCTGGTCCTCTCTTCTCCAGGGAGGCCCTGATTTTGATGCTTTTAAAACAAGCAATGAGAAAAATAGTTTGGCCAAGCAGTTTTTCTACGGCTCCCTCATTCTCCTTCCTGAGCAATATTAAGAGATCACCACCTGGGTTTGTGCCTATTTAGCCCTTATCTCCTGGGGGAAGAGCACGCAGATCTTAGCGTAACCAGCTTCCTCGGCATGGTGTGTCTCTTTCATTCCCAGGAGATAAGATAATAATCATTAATTACATGGTGACTAGTTGGGGGTGATTGCTGGCTTCGAGCCCATGCAGGATAGCGACTCCTCCTACGCTCCGGTTCTCATATCCTGGCCGGGAGAGGCGGCTGGCAAAGTGCAGGGGCTAAGACCAGACTTTGAAGCTGAGCTGCCCACATTCAAATCCTGCTTGAACTTGGACAAGTTTCTTAACCTCTCTGAGCCTCAGTTTGCTCATCTGTAAATGGGGGTGATTAGTCCCTACCTATCTTAGAGGGTGGTTGTGAGGATTAAATGAGCTATGTTTTGTCAAGTGCCTGGGTCCAATAAATGCCCCATTAGTGTTTGTCAAATAAGCACTGAGTAGGCCCACCCACTGCAGGCCTCCAAGGCATGGCTGAGGAGTCCTAAAGAAATAGATTCGGCGTGCTCAATTCCATCAGTCGTGTGGCGTCACCGCCTGTGCCGACAAGGAGAGCTGAAAACAGCTTACTTGTACCTACAAAGAACCCGCTCTGAGTCAGTCATGTTCCAAATGACTTTGTGCGCATGCGAACGTTAACGAAGCTAATCCTTACAATAACCCCGGAAGGTGTGTAAACACTATCGTTATCATTTCCATTTTACAAATGGGGAAACTGAGGCACAGAGAAGGTACATAACTGGCTGCGAGTGTGAAACCCTAGTGCTACCGCTGGGTAGAAATCAGAGGCACAGGGGTCTCCAGTCTCAGCCCCACTAGCTCTGAGCAGCTGTGTGGTTCAGGGCAAGGGATCAACTTCTCTGTTTCCTTAACTGTGGAATGGGGAGAATAGCATCTACCGCGCAGGGCTGTCGTGAAGTTTAAATGAGATAATATGGGTGGCATGTCTAGTGTGGTTTTGGGGCATAGGCTGGAGCTCAGGAACTTGGAAAAGTTATAATTAAAAAAAGGGAAAAGAGAACTGAACAGATGTCCTAACCCCAGGACAGCCCCCTGGGCAGCCAGGACCTGGGAGCCTCTTTTCAGTTCCACCGAAAGCAGTTGGGAGATGTGGGGACCCACCCTCTCAGAGCCCCACAGACCTGTCCCAGGGCTAAGGAAGGAGGGTGGGTGGGTCTCAGTCCTGGGAATCAGCCCCACCCCAGCTCCTCCAAGTAACAAGCGACATGTCCTTGGGCAGTGACTCCCACCTCTAGCCTCGGTTTTCTCACCCGTGCAAGGGGGCGGGAACCACCACTTCACAGGCATGGTGAGGAGGGGATGAGACCATTTAGTTCACACTTATTAAGTCCTTGCCAGTGCCAGCCACTCTTCTATGCCTGTTGCCCTCATCTAATCCTCCTAACAACCCTGCAGAGCAGGTGCTGTCATTGTGCCCGTTTTACAGAAGCAAAAACTGAGGCCCAGTGAGGTCAAGGGAGCTGGGTGAGGTCATGCAGCGTGTGAGCGGTGGATGAGCAGTGTCTGCCCAAGCAGGGCTACAGAGCTCACAGCCCATGGCTACAGTAATTTGCTCCTAGGACCCCTCTCCAGCTCCCTGGGTTTAAAATCAGGGGAATGTGGGCTGTGTCCTGACTCTGAGCTGAGATGTCCCTGGCACTTTGTGAAGCGTCCCTAACTGGCTCTGGGACTCCCAAGTGGCCGAAACCATTCTCTTCCTCTTTCTACCTTACACAGCCATCCCAGGATGCTGGCCACGGTGGGGCAGGAGCAGCCAAGCCTTCCTTCCCAGCAGCAGCCAATTCCCTTTCCCCAGAGCACCTGCTTCCCGTTGCTCCAGTGTTGCGTCTCCTCGGGCTCAGGACAGATCACTGCCTTCACTCTGCTTGCAGCCAGGAACATGCCACTGCAGGAAACCCTTTTGCCCCCAAGCAGCTCCCTGTCCACATTCCTGTGGCTCCAGAGGAAGGTGACCCGGCCTGAAGCCATCCGTCATGGCCAGTGGGCGGGAAGGACTGCAGGGATCAGCTTGTCTGTCCTTCCTTGCACAGACCAGGACACAGAGGTGCAGGCAGGAGCAGGGCTCTGCTCAAACACACAGGAGTTTGGAGCAGGGTCAGGACAGCTACCACTGAATAGCCTTTAGACACGCGAAGAATCGGACTTCCATCCAATGCTCAGTCCAGTCCCGCAAGGTAGGTGTTATTGTCCCATTTTCCAGGTGAGGAAACAGAGGTACGGAGAGGTTACATTGCTCACCCCAGATCACACAGAAAGCTATGGGCTAGGGCTTTCAGCCAAGGTCTGTCTTGACTGCTAAGCCAATGCTGTTTTCTCACTGTCACACCATCAGTGACTGTATGTTGAGTTTGGGGGCCTCGGTAGGGCCCACCTACCAAAATGGCTGGATTCCTCATGCCACTGCCACCACCCAGAAAAGCTGGCAGGCAGTGGGCAAGAAGCCCTCTGGCCTTCCCCTCCCAGGGTTCATCCCTCACCCTGTCTTTTTCCAGAAAGGTCTGCCACCATTTCAAGCTGCCAGCGATGCAGAGAGAAAAGTGCCCTTCGCTGCGCCAGGCCCCTTCCCCATTTTCTCCCTCTCCTCCCTTGCTGGCGCCACACTGGTCCCTCATCATCCAGCCACACCTGCCCCTGCCATATCTCTGACCCCAGATGCTGCCCCACCTGGGGCGCACCCACTCCCGTCCCCACCTGTCAGAACCTGGCCATTTGCAGGTACACACGGGTTCAGATCCCTCCACGCTTTCTATGAGCTGTGTGACCTTGGACTAGTCACTCAGGCTTACTGAGCCTCAGTTTCCTCCTTTGCATATGGGGTGATAATACCAGCTTTGGAGGATCAGATGAGCTACTGTAGCAAAACAGTCCAGTGTGCTCTGCGGTCGGGCCCAGGGATGGAAGCCGTTGCGTTGTGGTGGTTCTGGGGGCATGGGTGGGACGGGGGTGTGACCGCTGACAAGAGAGAGGGCAGAAGGGGGGCTTCGCAGAGCAGAATCAGGAGGATGTGGCTTGGATGCTAGAAAGAGGCCCTAGCAATGTCCAAGACGTGTCTAAGTGACACCAAACTGCAGGGCACTCCAGCCACTGGGCAGCGGCAGGAGTCCCAGAGGACGTGTCTGGGTGCCTCTCTGGGTGTATGGGGCCCGGCCTGGGGCGTCACACCAGGCCTGGTCACCAAGCTGAGGTTAGGGGAAAGACTCAGAACGGCCCTCTGAGGGAAGCAGTTGTACCCCACTTTACAGACAAGGAAAGTGAGGCACAGACAGGGTAAGCAACCAACTTTCTCATGATCACTCAGAGATTAAATAGCCAAACCAGAATTAGAACCCGAGCAGTCTGGCTCCAAATTCTGCCTGTTAACCAAATGCTGTCTACGCCCGCACACTGTAGGTTTGAACTGAAATGTTGCCATGTCATAATTTGCCCCGTCCTGGCCCCCAGCTGAGCCAGGATGTGGACAGGACACTCCCAAGGGAAGGGGGAGAGCCAGGCTGCCAGCCAGCCAGGCCTCCTTCACCCCCGCAGCCAAATTCTTCCTGCCTCGGCCCCTGCCCTAGACCTACCAGAAAACAGCCTGGGCTCCAAAGACAATTTTTAACAATTAAAAATTAAGTGAGAGGAAACCATTAAATGAAAGCAGGAGGGGTCCGTGTGCCCTTGACCTTGCGGAGGCGGGGCTGGCTGCGGCCCCAGCCGCCTGCACCCTCGAGCTCCCTTATTAACAAACAGCCTGTGCTGTGCGGCCCTGGGTGGCCTGTAAAGGGATCTGGAGCTGAATCAGCACCATCAGCCAGGAATGTGCCACGGGGGTCCCAGAGCCCTGCCCAGGACAGTGACCCTGGACACAGTGACCTTTTCTGCAGGCAGGAGCTGCCCTGCCATAGAAGGGGAAGACGGAGGGCGAGGTGAAACCAGCTAGTCACAGAAGGACAAACACTGCATGATTTAGTGGTATAAGCATCTCGAACAGTCAAACTCACAGAAGCAGAGAGCAGAACGGTGGCTGCCAGGAGCTGGGAGACAGGGGAGTGGGGACTTGTTCAATGGGGACAGAGTTTCAGTTACGCAAGATGAGTCAAGTCTGGAGATCCGCTCTGTGTCATCGTGCCTATAGTTAGCAATGCCGCATTGTGCACTTCAGCATGTGTTGGCGGGTAGAGCTCATATTAAGTGTTCTCACCACAAAAACCAATAAGAAAGTGGGGTGCACAGGAAACTTTTGAAGGTGATGGATTCGTATATTACCTTGATTGTGGTGATGGTTTCAGGTGCGTTCGCGAATGTCCGAACTCATCAAATTGTATACATTAAGCGTGTGCTGTTTTGTGGTATATCAATTACCCCTCAGTGAGTCTCTAAAAAGGTGGGGGTGGGGAGACTGGCTAGAAACCACGGGGGGGAAAGCGCTCTGTGCCGGCAGGAAGAACAACAGCTACGTGTGACGGGCACCTTCTAAATGCCACCCCTCTACGCACCGTGCGTGCTTTCTATCTCATCCCGCGGTCACACACACACCTATGGCGGGGGACTGTTATTCTGTCCATTCAGCCTGTACCCCCGACTCTTCTGCACCCCCCCAGGGCACAGCCGTGGCCAGCGTGGATGAAGGGTTGAAGTAACACTGCTTCCTGCTCCCCCCGCCGCACCCGGGAGCCAGCTGGTCCCATTCTCTGGCCCAGACTAACACCCGGGGAGCAGGAGGGCGTGGCCAGGGTGGCCCTGTCACCCCCAGGGCAGTGAGCCTCTTTGGGTGTTGGAGGGAGAGGGAAATCCATGACCCTGGCCCCTCCACCCTGTGCCGCGCCCACCACCCCCCAGTCCACAGGCAGCCCCCTCTGCTCCCCTCTGCTTTCCTTTCGGCCCCCTTTCCCGGCTCCCGCAGAGGATTTATGGTTTTAATAATGCAGACTTTCTCCGCCAGCCTCCCTTGCTGTTTAGTCCCCTCTAAAGATCCTTAAAATTAAAACACTAATCAGGAATTTATTTTCTCACCTGGTCTGCCCTTCAGGTTATGAGGCCTGGGTGTTTTCACAGCCCGCTGGCTGGCCACAGGGAGGGCCCTCCAGGGGAGGAGACGGCGGGGAGGGGGGGGGGGGGGTTCTCGGGGGAGGGGAGGGGGAGGATGGGGGGGGGAGGAGGG
>RJWJ010022652.1:0-26639 GCA_004363605.1 Indri indri | reverse complement strand
GAGTTTGACAAACAAGGACCACAGCTGCCCATCAAGTCTCCCCATCTCCTGCTCCTTTGTTGTGACATCTTAGAGACGCACACTGTCCAGGCGCATCTTCAACCAGTGGTAACTACCCAACTCTAAGGCAGACACTTCACTAGTCTTCTTGCTCACCACCGAATCCCCGGCACAAAGAGTAATGCACAGGGAATATCTATTAGAGGAATGAATAGGTGAGCTTGCCTGATTTAAGTGTCAAATGAAGCGAATAAAGAGCCGTCACCCCTGTGCTCCAAACACCTGCACCATTAAACCCGCAGCCCTGCTGCAGACAGACCAAGGGGCCTCCAGTCATGTGTCCAGCCAGCAAAAAGTACTGAGTAACCACTCCATGCTGCATTGAGCAAGGAACCGCAGGGAAAATAGCACCAGTGAAAACCTTAACAAACGGACATTAAGAACACACTAAGACACTGTCATGGTATGACAGGCCACTGAGAGTAGGATGCTTCCTGAAGTGCCTGCTGACAGGTGGGCGTCGTGCTAGCATCAGACTCCTGTGAATGCTTTTTGCTCCACTTCATTCGTCCACTGGGTGCACCCCCACGTCTAGACACGGCACCATGTATACAGCAGATGTGCAATAAATGCGGCATGAATATGGGCCGGGTGGAGAAGAGAGAGAAGGAAGGAGCAGAGTCTTACAGGCGCACATCCCTCAGCAGCCCCTGAAGAACAGAGATCTGGACGGGGACAGGGGCTGGAGGACTCCAGACAGGGGCAAAAAGGAATCACGTGGTGGGTGAATAAATGAACGTCACCACCACCCACAAACCCATGAGCATCGTAAGTGCCATGCGAGGATTTTCTGGCTCCCTACAGTGGAAACGTCCTGCCTGCTCCCACCTTGAACCAACGTTTGCATCATCATCTTGCTGAGGCCAGATCAGCGGAAATGCCGTCCGCAGGGCCATTCACAAGCACGGAAAGTGGATCTCCGCCCTCTGCTCTACTCCAGGTATTCAAGAGTCTCTCTTCAGACCCGCCTCTCTCTTAGGCGTTAGAGTCAGGTGCATGTCACATCCCCCCTCAGACTCGGGGGAGCAGCATCCTGTCCTCGCCTTCCCTGGATCCTGCCACACCTACCCAGGTGGCCTGGGACCATCGGTGGTTTGCACAAGGCAGGAGTCGCTGAATTAATAAATACAACACCCAAGCCTGAGCTGCCAAGAATGCAAAGTTAAGATTTGTGCATTTTACCTTTAAAAAAAAAAAAGGAGTGTGGGAGTGGAGAGTGGGAGGCGTAGATGAAACAAGAGCAGCAGGACATAGATGACTCTGGGTGCCGGGGGATGGGTTCACGGGGGTTTCACTACACTACTCTGCTTACTTTCCATATATTCAAAATTTCCCATAATTAAAGGTTAAAAATTTAAAAAAAGCAAGCAAGCCAGGCTCTGATACAGAAGAGGCGGCCAGGGAAGCTAGACAAGCACATCCCTACCAACTGGTGGCCACAGAGAATTTCCTCCTTATTTCTGCTTTGGGGGGAAAGGGAAAGAAGGAGAGAATCCCTAGGAGGACAGAGCCCCCAAGGCCACGAGGGGCTTCCCCAGCAGGGAGGCACCACAGCACCCCTTCCCTGCTCAGTCTCCAGCTGCACAAACTCCAAGTGGCTGAAGGTGGCGTTTTATTTCCTTCCCTTTGGGAAAGCTCAGGTGCCCCAACAATGGGAAGCATTGGGCCAAGAGGAAATGCAGGGGGGTGGGGAAGCCCCAGTCTTTCGCAGACCTGCTGCCGGCCCAGGCCCCGCCCACCTTCCCGAGCCCTGCCCACTGCAGCCCCGCCTACCTCCCCAAGCCCCGCCTCTCCCTCCCCAAGCCCCACCTCTCCCTCCCCAGGCCCCACCTCTCCCCCAGCTCCTTGTGTTCCAGCTCCAGGTTCCGGTGCAGCGTCTTCAGGCAGCTATGCTGGCGGATGAGGGCCTCGTACTCGGCCGACTGCCGCTCGTGCAGTGTGCCCAGGTGCTCGTGGTCCTGGAGCAGGGCCTCGTAGGCCGCCGTCAGCTGCTCCTGCTGCTTCTGCAGGTTCTCGTTCTCATTCTCCTTGGCCGTCTGCTGGTTCTGCAGCAGCGTGTACTGCGCGGTGAGCGCGGCGCTCTGGGAGCTCAGGGTGGAGTTCTCCACCTGCAAGAGGGAGACAGCCGCGGGCCTCACTGTGTGCAGACCCACGGGAGCCCAGGTCCCCACAGGCAGTGAGCAGGGCCAGGGAGCAGGTCAAGCACTCCAGGCAGACAGGAAAATAACCGGGACCTCCAGGCAGGCAAGACCCAGAAGGGCCGAGGACAGCTGTACCAGAACTCAAGGACCCGCCCTGGGAAAGGGTGGACTATCAGATGGTGCTGCGGTCCTAAGCCGCTCTACGGGTGTGAGCTTTGGAGGTAAACTATCATATGTCCTTTCTCTGGGTTACCCCCTAGTGTGCCCTCTTTGACTGTATTTAAAAGCCTATTTTTCTAGAACAAGTAGACAGAACATCTGTGAGGATACAGACCACCTGAAGAACACTATCAATAACATAAGTCATATTTACAGAACGCTCCATCCAACATCCAAAATCACCAGAAAATGGAAGAGAAGGGAATACTTCCCACATCATTCCATGAAGCCAGAATTACCACGACATTAAAACCAGACAAGGAATTTACAAGAAGGAATAAACCAACAAACCAGTATCTTATTTTCTTGTTTTAACAATCAGATGCCAACCTCTCTGCCAAATAGTTTCCTGTTCATCATCCCTGTCCTGTAAGTGACGTATCTTCAAACTCTTCTCAGAAACTGCATCAGGACATATTCATAAGGACATAAAGGACAAATTCATGGTCCCACAATCTACTCGCCGTAAACAAGCACAGCATCTGTCCCGGGTGGCATGGACGCTGGCTCTGCTGGCCGTTCCCAGCGGTCCAGGAGCCACTTCAGAGCCCACTGCTCTCCTGGGATTAAAAAGTCCCGTGTGCTTAAAAAGGCTCTGCCAGGTTCTAATGCAAAGAAATCTGGTTAATTCTGTTCAACCCAATTTATTTGATCCCCAAACCTCTTTTCCAAGTCATTCCCAATTACATTTCAAGGAACAGACTTTGGGAAACATGGACAAGAATGCAAGGGAAGGCAGAGAAATGAAGTTTTTCACCTGTGCAGCAACAGGTTCCATCACTGAAGATGGCTTGTAAACCATCACTACCTTCTCAGATCACTATTTATGAGCCTATTATAATAACAAGAAAACAAAACCCCAAACGTCCCCCATATATCGTCTTGCTGCCCCACTAGTCTCTCGGAGCCGCAGATAAACATCCACGCGGGGCTCTGACCTGCTGGCCCCAGCCACGCGCTCACCTGCAGCTTGGCCGTCTGTGTCTGCAGCGTGGTGTTGTGCTCCTGCAGGAAGGCGCTCTGTTTCTGTAGCGTCAGGATCTGACTGCTGAAGGCCACATTCTGGGTCTCGAAGTGCTGTAGCTGTTCCTTAAGCAGCTGCTTCTCAGCCTGCAGAGCTGCGTTCTAGAAGACGGGGAAGCATGAGGCAATCAAACCGGCTGGGAAGATGCTAACTGGTCACAGGTCCTTGGCTTATAACAAACCCCCAAGAGTCGACACTTTGGGGGCCAAAGCCAAGGTCCACCAGGTGAAGGAAATACCATTTTCTCTCAACAGAATTTTTTTAAAAAAGACCACACACCATGGGGAACAGTGCATTGCACCTGAGTACACGAGTGGGAGGCCGAGGCACGCTGGAGTTAAACCACTCCTTCCTTTCTCTCTTTAATGCTTTTCTTTGTTTTCTGCTGAACACCTGAGAGTGCATTTCAGTGAGCCACATCCATCTCCCCTTGACAACGACCCCGTCTCTCATAGGACAGAAAGGCAAAGCCTTAGTCTATAGCTTCACCCTACTTAGGAGCGACAGCAGGTAGAATAAGGAGCCTCGTGTTACAAGAGACTAATAAAGACCACGTAAAGTATACCAAAAACCGGGCTAGGGGTCAGGACCCTTGGGCCATAGTCTTGTACTATCCCTTATCAGCACAAGCCTTTGGGTCAAGTCTCTTAAATTCTAATCTGCCAAATAATGAAAGTCATCCCTAAGGACTTTGTAAAGTCACTGTTGAGAATCAGATAAAACCAGAGGTATAGACATGCGTTAGCAAACTTTTTCTGAAAGGACCAGACAGTAAACACTTTTGGGTTTTGCCAGCCATGTGGTCTCTGCCTCAACCACCTAACACTGTCCCACGGGCAGGCAGACAGCAACGCACCACGGGAGATGGAGAGTTTGCCCCTGGTGTCAGAAACACCAAAGGCACCACAAGTGAGCAGGAGCCTGTCGGACCTTCCAGGACAACTCAAAAAGTATCCAGCTAGATCTGGACAAATTGCAACAGACTCTGACGTCCCGTGTTCTTCGTAGTAACGATGCGTTGTCAATGGGACCAGTCAGAGGTCTCTCCCTGAGCCACTGAAGCCGGGGCAGCCCACTCACGTTCCGCTCCAGCTCGATGGCCCGGTCCTTCACTCGGAGCAGCTCCATCGTGGCTTCCTTGTGGCTGGGCCCCCAGGTCTCCTTCCCCTGGCTGCCGGCGACCGTCTTCCCCACGGGGTGTTTGAAAGAGTTCTGCAGGTGCTTCCCCTCTTCCTGGCTCTGCCTGAGGGTCTCGCACTCCTTCTTCAGCTGCAGGGCACGGCAACAAGAAAGCAGACTTCAGGCAGGAGGAAGCCTGGCTCAGGGTTCCACCTCAGCGGCTCGAGGGTGGCCCCATGCCAGCCACTCCCCATCCCTCGTGTGTGACACGCCACGCTCGCTCTTTTTGCTTTTGCGGGGAGGGCACATAAGCTCTGTCCTCCATGTTTCTTTCCCCTTCCCTTCCAGAGACGACAGGCAGGGCAGGGGCCTGCGACCCATTCCTGCCACATCCCGACTTTAGCCACGTGACTGTGGCAAGTCTTCTTGCCCTCCTGGGCCTCAACCATCCACTCCATAAAACGGAGGTGAGTCTGCGAACAGGGACCAGGTCATCACGTACCTTCTAAAGCCTCTGCGGCACTAAAACTACTTTGCCAGACTCCTACTCAATTCTTGCAGCCAAGAAACGCGGCCCACGTTTAAAAAGGAGGAACGGAAGAGTATGTATGTAATGGGGAGTGTGTACACACACGTGTCAAAGTGTGTATGTGTGCAGAGCATGTGCATATATCTGCGTGGAGAACACATGCATAAATGTGTGGAAAGCACACATCTATGTTCATGTGAAAAGTGTATGCACATATGTGGAGAGAACATGTGCATGCGTGTACCAGGAGCAGACATGTGCACATCTTCATCAGTGGTGGGCACTGTCTACCCTACCTGCAGGCTGCTGCTCGGTGCCTGTGGCTTGGCTTTGCATGGGGCTCTCGAGGGGTGTCCCCAGACCCCACCTGGCAGACTCGGTGCTGCTCTGAGCCGCTGCCTCCTCCCCACCGCGGGCCTCTGGCTCTGTCCTGCCCCAATGCACGTGATTCTGATGGCGGCTCATCCCTGCCCCAGGAATCTGCCACACAGACCAGGGGCTGGAAAGGGCGAGGCAGAGACCCGACAGCTCAGGCCCAGCGCTCAACTCCATAGCGGCAGCTCTTACCGTCTGGAGCTCGTTCTGTAACTGGTGGTTCAGGCTCACTTTCTCTTCCATCTGCGCTTCCAAGAACACAATCTTTTCTTCTTTCATGGCCAGTGTTGTTTTCAATGCTGATTCATTTCTGCCCTCCAAAATCTTGTATTTTCTGAAAAACGCAAAGGTATAACAGTATCATTTATCTGCCTCTTCACCCGCTAGCTCCCAGTCTCCTAACTGCCAACACGTTTCTCCTTCCATAAAGCCGGTTTCCTTCACCACCCTGCAGTCAAGAAATCGGGAGCCCAAACCCAGCTGTCCAGCACCCTCTCCACAGCTCCCTGCGTAGACACACCTGTGATACCTTCAAACACAACACCACGGCTACAGTTTTACAATCACTGTCTTGGGGATATTATATTATGGCCATTTTACAGATGGGGAAACTGAGTCTCAGGAAGGTTTAACAATTTGCCCAAGGCCACAGTGCTAGCTAAGTGGTAAGTCCACAGCCTTTCCACTAAAAAGGTATCCCATTATCAGGCATGTGCGTCTTCTTGGTTACAAGTCCCAGAAAAGTCCAAGATGCTAAACGTCCTTGAAAAATGAGGCCATTTAAGAAAGCACTGCAGGGAGAAGCTGCAATCGTCAAACTTTTTAAAAAATCAGGAAGCCTTTTTATCAGACAGAAATCTCTTTCCACACCTGCCTGAGAGCCTCAGGAAACAAGACCTGGAATATAAGGGACATCGGCTTAAGGAACCGCGTGAGGACAGCACCCTGAGTTGTGGAGAGTAAGCGGAGGTCTCAGGCTGAGGCCTGGAGCCTGCAGACCACACAGCGGCGGGAAGAGCTCCCGTGGCAGAGGGGACGCCCTCACGTGTCACCGTTGCTGTTGTCGTCCTGCAGCAGCAGCTCCTTGCTGAGGCCGACCTTCTCCAGCTCCTGGCCCAGTTTGTCCAGCTCACTGCTCAGCTGCTGGCTCTTCAACTTCTCCAGCACCAGGTCCTGCAACGACAGTGAGACAGGCGTGTGGGACGGGAGCGCAGCAGAAAGATGGCAGAGAGGCCGGCGCCAGCCTGGCTCAGGGCTGAGCAACCATCTTCCCAGGCCATGGCTCACCACTGCCTCCTGGGGAACCCTGAGCCTCTAGGATGCCCTTCCTGCAGAAAGGGAACGAACACACTTTTCCGGCCCTCCTGACACTGTAAACGACCAGACCACGTGCCACCGTTGAGGATGGGGCTAAGGGGCTGCTCCCCTGAGACGTGTCTGGAATGCCACTTCTGCTGACCTCTGAGTAGCAGGTTTGGTTTCTGACAGTATGACTGCCTTTCTATGGAGCAACGAGTAATGAAATGCTCACTGCAGACAGGCTGAAACAGACGGAAAAGAAGCATAAAGAGGGGAAAGAGGTTATTTCAAACTCTGGCTTTGGTCTCCTTTTCAGAACCTGGGTGTAGAACTCACGTAGGTGGTCCCCTTCCTCCATCCCACTCTCCTTCAGCCCCTGTCTACAGCTCTCCAGCTAGTGACCACTCTCCGCCTGGTGTCACAGCTACTCACATGCATGCTCATCCCTCCTGCCGGATCGTGAGACCCGCAGTGGCAGTGCGACGGAGGCACTGATGCTCACCCTCTGCTCCCCAAATTTCCCAGCCACCCTCTGTCAGCTGCAGCCGGGTGACCAGTCCCAGCCAAGAGGCTGTGGGTGGGAGTGACGTGGGGCACTTGCTGGCTAAAGCACAGAAGAGTGTGTGTGTCACATGCCAGCTGCCTTTTTACCTGCTACAACACCGCCCGAGCCTCGTGTTGAGCTGGTGGAGTCGTGAGATCAAACAGCCTGGACTGCCGATGGCAGCACAGAGGACAGACCCTGCGGAGAGTCCCTGGGCCTCCAGTGAGTGAGAGGTGAGCCTTTGCTGTGCTCAGCCTCAGGATCCTGGGGTTGTTGGTTACCGCAGCACGACCCAACCCCAGGCTTAGAGAGACCTGGGATCTTGCCCCCGCGGCTCACTGACTTGCTTGGAGTCCACTCTGCATTTACCAAAGCTGATTTGGCACAGAGCAGCCTACACTGGGTGTGGCTGTGTTTCTGAGCTCTGCCCACAAAGTGCGATCTTCCACGCAGAGGAGCCAGAGGAAGACTCTTCCAGGGGGTGGCCGAGCCACAAGATGGCAGAAGCCGGGCACTGGAACATGGCCTTAAGCACAACGACTGAGGTACCCGCTTCTGCCAGGCTTCCCTGGGTGTGGGACAGCCCCCAGACTGAATTCCTGCATGTGTGAGACTAAACTTGTGCCGGGCCGCTCAGATACTGAAGTCATCTCCTGGAGCAGCTGTTCACCCTAACATACTGAACGAACGCTCGGGTGACCTGCACAAAGGATGCCAGGGCAAAGTAGGAGAGTTTTAAATCCGTCAAGAGATCCTGCAATTCCATTTCTAGGAATGTATTCTAAGAAAATAATTTGACATATTCATGTCAGTGTATGTGTATGCAAGAACATCCAGTGTTATTTAATAGTGGAAAATACTGGAAAGCACCTAAATGTCCCAAAAATAATCACAGTAAACCTATAGAATCAAGTATCTTGAAGCCATTAAGTAATTGTGGCTTTAAAACCTATTTAATAAGACATAATAGATAAAAAAACAGAACAGCTCCCCTGTGTACACAGCATATGGAGCGTGTGTCTGCTCACACACACCCGGGGAAATAATGAAATGAAAGAAGCCCAACACCAGGAGCGATTCTCGTCGTTCTCCCTGGGCTCTCAGACCTTCACGTGTTGCTCTGACAACCTGCGGAGGCGTTCGAAGAACACAGAGTCCCACTTCTACCCTGGAACCCTGCCCGCCGCCATCCCCGCTCAGAGGGGCCGCCTGCGCCCGCTCACCTCCCGCAGGGTGGTCAGCGTCCTCGTGTGCACGATGACCTGCTTGGTGAGGTCCCTGTTGTCCTTCTCCAGCTCCTTCAGCTTGCCGGCCGCGTCCCTGCAGCGGGCCAGCTCGCGGTCCAGCGCGCGGCTCTCCTTCTCGGCGGCGGACAGCTTGGCGGTGCTGTCGTCCAAGACCGCGTCCTTCAGCTCCACCTGCTGCCACAGCCGCTTGGCCTCCTTCTCCAGCAGCTTCTTGTCCTTCTCGAGCTGGGCCACCTCCTGCTCCAGGGCCTTCTTGTCCCTCTCGGCCCGCTCCAGCTGCACGCCGGCCAGCCGGAGGGCCTCCAGGTCCCGGCGCAGCGCCTGGTGCTCGGCCTCCAGCTCGCCCAGCTCGCTCTCCAGGGCCTGCGACTTGCGGCCGCTGCTCTCCAGGCTCTGCTGCAGCCGCAGGTTCTCGGCGCTCACGCTCTGGTAGCTGAGCTCCAGGCGCTCCGACTTCTTGCCCAGCGCCTTCAGCAGCTCCACGTTCTTCCGCAGCTCCTCCTTCTCGCGCTCCAGCTGCTGGTTCTCCCTCTCGATCTGCGCCATCTTGGCGCTGGTAAAGCGCATGGCCTCCACCATCTTGCGCAGCTCCAGGTTCTCCGCGTCCAGCTGCTTGTTGTCGCGCTCCAGGTCCTCGAGCTGCACCGACACGTTCTGCAAGGTGTCCAGAGACTTCCTCAGCGTCCGGTTCTCCAGCTGCAGGCCCTGGCTCTCGTGCTCCAGGGCCGTGGCTTTCTCGGTGGCCGTCTCCAGGGAGGTCACCTTGCTGGCCAGCTGCGCGTTCTCCTCCTGCAGCCGCTGCAGCTCCCCCTCCAGCTTCTCCGCCCGCTGCCCCTTCTCCCTGGCCTGCTCCAAGTCCTTGCACAGCTGCTGCTTCTCGAACTCCAGCTGGCTGAGTTTGCCGCTGGCCTCTGTCACCGTCTGGTGGAGGGCTTTGTTCTCCTTCTCCACGTCTTTCACACGGGCCTCGCTGCTGACCTGCGACCTCTCCCGCAGCGACCACACCGCTCGGTTGAGGTGGTCCTTTTCTTGCTCGAGGTCCTTGATCTACGAGAAAACACAACAGGCAAAACCCAGGCTGCTGCGTGAACCCACTTCAGTGATGTGGGACTGGAAAGCAGAGGCCTTGAACGACCATCTCACCTGTGCCCAAACGCTATCACGCTCCCCAGAGGCCTGACACAGACTCAGGTGAGCAGGCACACACATGATCACTTAAGACGGTTCAAGTCAAAATATGCTCAGAGCAACCAGGATGGCTTTAAAATGTAACCTACATCTCTCTCCCTCACTTGAAAGTTTCAGCAATTTCCGTTGTACTTTTGGTCGTGGGACCAGGACCCTGATGACTGGGCCCTGCCCACCTCTGTGGCCTCCTCTTAGGCCACTCCCAGGCCCTTCCTCCCACAGACACTTTGCACATGCTGTTCCCTCTGCCAGGAGTACTTTCCCCAGGACTCCAGCCCCACCAGCTGCTTCTCATCCTCAGGGTCGGGTCCACAAAGAAGCCTTGCGTGACAGCTCTGAGGTGGCCCTGCACCCCAGCATTCTCTCCCTCAGCAGCACACACCTGAGATCGCCTTGCCTTTCTTCCTGGCTGTGAACTACACCTGGGCAGGGCCCCGCCTGTTCACCATGTGCAGGGCCATCCCAACCCTCTTCTCCTGTTTATTCCTCTACCTCAGAGGCTGAAAAACGAAACCCCCAGTACTCCCTCCTCCCTTGCAGACAGAGGCAGTCATGCATCAGTTGGCTAAGGCGACGTGTCCAGAGGGTCCTCGGGAGGACCTCCCTGTGCACCTCCCTCCTACCTGTACCTTGGGGTGTGCGGCAGCCACTGCTAAGGCCAGCAGGGCAGTAACCGAGAGGCCTGGTTCCCGACGGCATCACCGAGCCACCGCATAGCCCTGGGCTGCCTACCCTGGGACTTCTTGGCGGGTGGCAAAATAAAACCATGCAGGTTTGCCAGGGTTCTCGGGACACCATGGACATGCACAGCCGATCACTCTTTGTCACGGAGAACTGCATTATGCATTGTGAACATCTGGCAGAATCCTTGGCCTCCATCCGCTCCCTGCCAGGAGCACCAACGCTCTTCTCCCCCAGGTCGTGACAATCAAAAACGTCTTCAGATTTTGTCAAACATCCCCTGGGCGACGAAACTCAGCCACCTTTCCCCACTGCCAGTTGAGAAGTGCTGGTTTAAGCTGCAGCTAAGCGAGGTGACTGATTTCTGTGACACATTTCCAGGACTGGCCACGATCCTCAGCTCCCTCTCGCAGGCAGGGCTCCGGGGGAGGCGCTAGCTGTGGGGACACCCACCTGCCGGGCCCTGTCGGCCTTCAGGGCCTCCATGTCGCTCTGCAGCTGCTCCTTCTCTTTGATCAGCTCCTCGCTGAGGGTCTCCAAATCCTGGCTGCTCTGCTTCTCTCTCTCCAGCTGGGTCTGTAACTTCTCTATCTGCAGGGCCCACAGACCCCGCCCGGTGCAGAAGTCAGTCTCGCCAGGTGAACCACGTTTGGAAACAAAACCAAACCCTCTCAGCCCCACAGAACATTCAATGGGCCTTTTCTCAAGGAAACCTCCCGGCGTGGTTCTGTGGCAACCTCCTCGCCCCCTCGACCTTCTCTCCTAGAGAGGCGGCCATCAGGCACGATCTGCCCCCAGCCTCCCTCTGCCTCTTCCAGCCGCCTGTGCCCCACTGCCCGGGTCCGCCACTGCTGGGCACCTGACGGTACCTCACTCACCCATCACCCCGTCCTCCTCCCTGAGACTCCCTCCCTGCCTTAGCAGGTGACGTCACCCAGCCGCTCGAGTGGTCCTCCTTCCTCTTCCACGTCCATGCAAGTTTGTCACCATGCCCCGCCCTTCCTATCCATTCTGTACCCCCAACACCCCACTGCCTCTGCCCCAGGCCAGGCCACATTTCCTCCTGCCTGGACAGCTGCTCAGGGATCTCCCCGATACCAGGCTCGTCTGCTAGAATCCACCTGTGCCCCACCCTCCCAAAGAACAGGGCCTGAGAACCTGCATTCAACGTAATCCTAGCGACCCTGGGTGCTGGTTCGGGACCACTGCTCTAAAACCATGGTTCTCAAGGAGGACGATCTGGGAAGCTCTGGAAAACTGAGCCTCAGGCCAACAGTTAAATCAGAACCTCTGGGGACAGATCCAGAGATGCCCAGGTGACCCCGGTGAGCAGCCCGGACTGAGATACTGCTCTAAATCAGCTGCCGGGGTGAGGCCTGCACGGAGAGGTTTGCAGAGATCCTCGGGTGACACTAAGGCTCACCGTCCGAGGTAGCTCGGCCTCACTTCTCTCGTGAGGGGCCGCCAGCTCTCCTGCAGCCGAGGTCTGTGCAGTCTCAACCCTCCACAGGAGGGTGCAGGCGTAGAGTCCGCCAGTGGGCACGGGTGGGCCCGGCAGGGCTCAGACCCCGTCCCCTGCCCCAACCTGGGGAACCCCAGGACGAGAGTGCCTCACCCCTCCAGGCTGTGTGTGGGTCCTTCTCAAAAGTGAGACTCTTTTTATCTTCCCCGTTTCCCAGCAGCAGGCCTGGTGCCCAGGGGGAGCCGGGGCTCGCCTCTAAGGAGCCTGCCTGGAGAGCACGGGTCTAATGCAGGAAGCGGCAGTGGCGCCCCACTCTCACTCCCAGGGGGGCCTGCCCCGTAGCCCCCAGCCCCGCCCCGGGCTAGGCTGGCGCAGGGTCTGGCTATCTCGTCTCCCCACTTGCTGCTGTTCGTGGCCCCTCACCCCTGCTGCCCCTTCCTTCCCAACCTTTACGTTTCTGACCGTTGCTGCTTCTGGTCTAAAGACGTGGTTTCCCGGATCCCACCCACCACTGCCGGACCCTCATCTTTCTCCTTCTGTGGCGCTGTGCCCCACACTCCTGTCCACCCCCAGAGGAGCCAGTGCCCCTGAGGAGCTCACTGTGCAGAGACGTTAGCTGGCTGCAGGCCTTCTGGCCCCAAGGGGGTTTCCCGTCCTCCCTGAAACCCCTGGCTTGGGCTACGGGCTCCTGTGGTTCTGCTCTGGGTTCCCAGGGCCCCGGGGCTGCGATGTCTCCAGATGGGCTGCTCCTGCCTCCTTGTGATAGGCCCCCAAAGGGTTGCCCCTCTTCCCCTGAAAATGAGGATTCTTTCCTTCTCGACTCAAAGATTGCACTCTTAAGAAATCAACACAAAGTTCCAGACCCAGGAGGGAGACAGCTTCTCTAGGACCCATGGAGGTGCCACAAGTTAGAGGAAAGATGTTTTAACTTCAGAGAACTACGGTTTCCACCGGTGTCTCAGACCTAAGCCAGCTCACAGCCTGGGCTATGCTCAGGGTGAGGTGGGAGAGCTGGGCTGGCTCCCGGGGTCCCCTGTGGGGCTCAGCAGGGCCTGGTGGGCTCACTCATGGACTGAGAGATGCTAGCTGGGTGGCTGAGGCTGGGGAGAAGAGCTCAGGATGGGCTGAGCTGGCAGAGGGGCAAAGCGGCCAGCGTATGCCCCTCCGCTGGTGCTAAAGTGTTCCTCCGTCAATGCCGGGAGCACCGCTGTGTCTTACCGTCCCCGACCTGGGCCAGGACAATAAGACAGTGCAACGTGTACAGAGGGTGAAAGAACCACCCTGCTGGGTCAGGCTGGATTCCAGCCAGGCCCAGGGTGGGCTGAGCAGGACAGGGAGGAGGCAGGACGGCTCTTGCCTGGGAACAGCGGCCCCTCCCTTCCGGCCCTCCCAACCCCCAGCCACCAGGGAGTCTGTGCCAAGACATGGCCTCCCAAAGGCCACACCAGGAGAGGGCTGGTGTCAGGCCAGGGAGGCAGGAGGGTGGGACCCGAGGGACAGGGGTGTAAGGAGTCATGCTGGGTGGGCAGAGGAGGGGCCACAGCAGACGGGCCAGGGCGGCGACATGCCCGAGAGCCACCCTTGCAGCCTGCTGGGAGGGGACCTGCAACATCCCTGGGCCAGCCAGATTACACTGCAGGCTTTCCGGGGCAGAGCTGAGAGGACCCGCAGAGTTGGATTCTCATCTTCCTAAAGGTCAATTCTGTTTTATCGTGGCCAGGGGTGGACTGCCATGTATGAAGTCATTTCCTGTGCTAGGCCCACGTGAACCTAAGACCATCTAGGCACTTTCCCCACGCTGCCCCGCATCAGAAGATGTGGCCTGAGACGGGGGTGTTTTGTGCTGTCCTACAAAGAGACGACAAACCACTTGGCAGCTCAAACGCTGTAAGGCACATAACACTCCAAAGGGACCAGAGTGAGCAGCACAGCAGGAGAGGTCCCAGGAGGTGAGGAAACAGCAGAGCAGGACCAAGGGGACCCAGGAATCCTGCCTGCAGCCCACACTCCTCCCGCAGCCTGTGGTGACTCAGGATATGCCGCCACCAGGACTCAGGGCAGGTTGGGAGACACCCGGAAGTGCCAGTCCGACATGGTGCTCAGCCAGCAAAAGGGTCTCGCCTCCTCCCTCGGCTGGAATCTGCCAGCTGGCGTGTCCAGAGCCCACCATGCACCTGTGCCACCCTCGGCGTGGACCAGGTGGATCTGATGTCCTCTGATCCCACAGGCAACCCCCAGCCTCCCAATGGCCTAAGACCGAATCTGCCGCGTGAATGGGGATCCTCTACGGAACAGGACTGGCCTGTAAACGTGTCTGCTCTCCCGGACGTCTAGGTTCCACTGCGTGACCAGGGAGACCCAGCAGCTGTCCTTAAAAGCAAATGCAGTTCAGCTGACTCTTCTTCCCCGTCCCATAAACCAAGAGGAGGGACTGAGCATGGACTTGCTTGTTTTATCACCAGCAAGACCCTAAAGTGCTCCTCAATGGTCTCACACACACGCACACGGCTTCGCTTCCCTACTTCATACCTGTTAGCAGCACACAGCTGTCTTCATTGAGCGCTTACTCTGTGCCGACCCATTACATACGCTAGCTCCCGCCACCCTCACACGCCCGTTAGGTAATGTAACACAAGAAGAAATGCATATGTGGTCTCTGCCCACTTTCCTGGCACGAGCTCCTAAAAACCTTGGCATCTCCAAAGTGGTAAGTGTCTTTCGTATATGCTAGTGAGATGTCTGGGGATGGGGGTTCCTGGACAGCCTCAGGATGGGGGCTGGCTGCCAGGGGAACCAACCATGTGATTAGAGGGTTGGAACTTTCAGCCCCCGCCCCCCGCCCACTCGAGGGAGGAGAGAGGGGCTAGAAGTGGAGTTAGCCACTACTGGCCAGTGATTTATCAACCATGCCTATGTATACAACCCCAAAGGGCAAGGCCAGAGAGCTTTCAGGTCGGTGACCACATGGAGGTCCTGGGAGGGGGAGACCCAGAGTGGGTGTGGGAGCTCCCCATGCTGGCGTGTCTGTCCTACCTGGCTGCTCCCGAGCTGTGCCCTTTACAATAAGCGAGTACAGTAAGCCATTCTAGCAAACGGTGGACCCCAAAGAGGGCAGTCTGGCAACCTCTGATTTAGTCAGTCAGAAGCACAGGTGACAACCCGAACTTGGACCAGCACCTGAAGTGGGGGGCGGTCCTGCAGGACTGAGCCCTCAACCTGTGGGGTGTGCGCCAACTCCAGGCAGACAGCGTCAGAAGTGAGTAAAATTGGAGGACACCAGGTTGGTGTCCACAGAGAACTGGAGAATTGCTTGGTGGGGAAAAGCCACACGTCTGGCATCAGAAGTGAAGCACTGAGAGCAGCGACGTAGAAGAGAAAAAGGTTTTCTTTCCACAGGTAGGTAGGCGGGTACCCCACCAACCCCATGTCACAGGAGACACGACACACAGAATTCACATGTCCAGCGGAACAAGGACAGCCATGCTGTCTCTCACACCCCTAAGGGGCCACTCATGTCCCTCTGTTATAATTAATGTGACTACACCTGGATGTTGCACTGTCCCAGTGGCACGCCCTCCCCAACACCCGAGTGCCCTGCCTGGCCGCCTTCCTGCCTGCCTGTTCCAAACGAGGACTGTGGCGGGAGGGCGGGTGTCCCAGGTCTCTGTGCCTCTGCAGCCCCAAGCGGGCCCAGGTTACCTTCTTACTGAGCTGCTGGTTCTCCTTCTCCAGCTCCCCGCACTTGAGGCTGCTCTCTTCCAGCGACAGGGACGCGTCCCGCAGCCCCTGGATGGTGCTCTGCAGGCTCTGGTTCTCCTTCTCCAGCTTGAGGATGCGGCTGGAGGCGCACTCATTCAGCTCGAACACGAACGACTTCCTGGAGGCTGGAGCACAGAGGCCGGTCAGAGCCCAGTGTCCCGGGGGCCTCGGCTTCCACTCTGCCCCTGCGCCCAGGATTTAAGGGGCCTGGGAGGGGCTTTCCCCGGGTCAGCTAGGCCCCCCTGTGCCTCTCCACTCCCACCTCACGTGGTACTGCTGCTGTCAGTGCCCCAGGGTCCCTCTGTGGCACAGCTGGGGGCTGTCGGGGGGCAACCCAGAGCTCAAGAAGAAGCAGGCTCCAGCTGAGGTGCCAGTGGAAGAGTTCAAGGCTATAGAACTTACGGGAGCCATTTGTTTACCAGGCTGCCAACCTGTCTAACTCGAGGATCTCGGAAAGCTAACAGGAGACGTTTGCTGTGCTTGCTCAGAGTAGTGGGCGTCTGGGCTGCTCCGCAGGGAGGGACCTGACCAGTCACGTCAGCTGCAGGTGACAGGAAGCTACGCTAGGACACGTGCCTAGCACTTGCCAGCCTGAATGAGAGCCTTTGCAGAGAGGTATCTTTTTGTGATTTCATAATTATACTGTAGAAAAGTGACACAAGTATATGCAAATTGCTTAAAGGATGCTAAGTGAAATGAAAAATCAGCTCAAGATAAAAAAAAAAGGCAGGTATCTGTTCTGCTTTCAAGCAGCTCTGACAGACAGGGAGAAGGGAGCAGGGTCCTGAGCGACGGGGATGGGAGTTCTCGGCCCCCTCCTGCACAAGAGGAGGTAGGTCACAGGTCTTCTTTGGGAGGGGAAAGAAAAACATACAGGAAAGGCCCTAAAGAGGGATCGAGCTGTTCCAGCCCCACCTTTCCCACTCAGTATACACGCTCATGCCCTGCAGCCTCACCACCCGGTGCCGCTAAGGCAGCTAACCCCATCCCGGCCTCTCGCTCATGGCCCCGGGGCTGCGGGTCGCAGAGGGTGATGGCTCTCACGGCACACACACCAATCTGGAAACAGAATGTGTGTGTTCAGATGCTCTCTGGGTGACCGTAAGGATTGAAAGGCGTCTGTCTTCCCCTTTGAGTTTCCATCCTCTGGCAAGGGTAACAGCACAGACCACCCAACAGGCCCAAAGATCCAAAGCAACAGCGGGCAAGGCAGCAGCAGAGGGGGACAGTGTGTCCGTGGCCCTGACCCGGGCCCAGCGCCGATTCACACATAAATGCACACACTCGACATACGAGGTTGCCTGGAGGGCTTCGTCCTGACTACGCTGCAACTGAAACTAACCTAATCTAAAACGCCTAACCTAAAATAAAACCCCGCTAATTCAGAACCTGTAACTGTTTCGGACAGTACCTCTGCAACATTTGTGAAAAAAAAATTTTTTTATTATGGTGGAATCTATGTAGAATTTACCATTTTAACCATCCTTAAGTGCACAGATCTGGGCATTAGGTACATTCGCGTTACCCCTACAACCATCACCACCATCCATCCCTTTTTATCCTCCCCACCTGAAGCACTGCGCCCACAGAGAACAATTTTTAAGGTTCTAAAAGTTAAACAAGGGAATTGATTATAAACCTTGTTTCCTCCTCTATAAAAGTCAGTGAAGACTATTATGCCGACATAATGGTTTATTACCAGGACAACCAATAGTTCTTCATGGGGGCTTCTTTCATCAGCACCCCTGGAGTATAACCAGAGTAACCAGCTGTTTTAACACACTGATTGCCATACTAGAAAAAAAAATTTTTCCCTGGGGACATGGTGTTTTATTACAAAAATAGAATAAAAATTTCGAAAACAAAATGATCCTTTCTAATTTAACAAAATATTTTTTTATTGTTTTCTGTACATGAGTTACATGCAACTCATGCAGTGCTAGAATCAATTTTTACACTGCACGCCAGTTGAGTTGTATGTGACTCACGACATAGTGAATTTGTTTTTGAGAACTGAGTCTTCATACGCTTCACGAGGCCCTGGGCTCAAAACTAGTGTGAGTTAAATACAACTCACATGACAACTAACGTGTTAATAAGGCAACGGCAATAAGAACAGCTGCCCTCATGTTGAGCTGAAATTTAAAGAGGTTTAGTACTTGCCCTCGGTCACCCGGCTAACTAGTGGAGGAGCCAGAACCTTAAGTCAGGCCTTCTGACTCAAAAGTACATTCAGGCTTTGCTTGCATGACTTTATCATTCAAGCCAACATTTATCAACTCCTAGCTAGGTACTAGGAGTTGAGAACACGAAGACTAAATCATGGTCATTGACCTTAAAGGGTCACAAATTATCCTGAATAGTCTGAACCGGTGATGCAAGTACATTGATCAGAGACAGGCCTAGGCAGCCTGCGCCACCTCTCTGCTCCACCAGGGGGCAGCGCCCCCCGCCCCACGGACTTGGACTTCCAGAAGCAGGGAGTTTGGGGGATCCCAGCCCTGTGCAGCCCTCAGGCCTGGCCCCATGCACAGGTACCACAGCACAGGTAGAACTAACTTGCTACACACATTAATAGTTTAACTAACTCATTTTAGGTTTGGAAATGACGGGACCCCTTGAAGAGAAGAAATAATTCAGTTGCTTTCAATAACCTTTTTGACATGCTTAGGAATGTTTAGCAGAATTTTAAAAAGCCAGGCCTTAAACAAGCCAAAAGCCCTATCATGCTCTAAAGTCCCAAGTAAATGTTAACTTGCATTATCAGGTGCACGGGAATGGTGAGCGTGTGCTATTTTCAAACACAGGAACTGGCTTATTGTTGGCCGGGCGCTGAGGCTTCCTGCTCAAGGGCTGACGGCTGTCCCGCCCTCCCTTCCCACGACCAACACCTCGCCTTGGGGCAGCGGGCAGCGAGCAAGTCTGGGCCAGAGAGGAAGAGGCCCGGCAGATCAGCCGAGAACCCGGGTCTCAGGAGCAGCAGCCACTTAGCACCCCCACCCAGGGGACAGAGAGCAGGCTGCATCCATCTTTCCCAATTATGCAAATGAGCAGAGGCAGCAATGCCCAGGGTACATTTATAGTGGGGATTAGTGACTGCTGGGGACAGCTCTTGCCAGTCGGGGCTCTCAGCCATCCACGACGGCCTAAGATGTCCTCTGGGTGTCAGCAGGCTACAATCTGGAAGCTCCCACGAGTGTCCATATGGGAACTGGGAAACCCGGCAACACTTAATTTGTGTTTAACGTCCCGACATCAAGGCTGCCAGACCCCTCATGTTTCCCTTGGGGAGAACTGTAATGAAACAGTTCCAAATGGCACTTGAAAGAAATCATATTTACTTGAGATGAATGGATGGGCTGACATGGAGGGTTCAAAGCCAAGGGCTCAGCCTCCCGGAAGAGGAGGTGGCCACAGCCAGGCTGGTCCCAGGCAGCAGGCACTACCCACCGTCTGACAGGTCTGCATTCTTGGACAGCTGCTCCAGCTCCCAGCCGAGGTGGGCAGATTCGTTCATGCTCTGCTTCTGTGCAATCTCGAGGACCATGTTTTCTTCCAGCAGCTCCTCAATTCGTTTCTTATCTGTGTCCCGGTCCTAGGGCAGGAAGGGGGAAGGAGTGAGGATGCAGCTGGAGGAACCTTCTGGACAAGCCCCAGCCCCTGCGCATCTACCGTGACTCCACGCACCTGCTCACCTCCAAATAAACAGGACTCCAGCACAGGGCCCACCCCACTGTGAGAGGTATGGCCACTAAAAGACACCTGACCTGGCTACCTAGGTTGTAGAGAGAGACAGGAGGGCCCTAACTGAATGTTGTCTGAACAAAGTGACAGGCAGCTTCATGGCTCTAGACTAGACCTCGAAAGCTGTGAAGAGGCGAAAGAACCATGGCTCACCCCATACCATAAACGCCAGCAAAGACCCTTCTTGCAAAAGACACACATGTACGTTCATCCTTACAGAAGAGCAATACAGAAGTCGAATGCTGTTTTGTGGGTGTTAAGCGCTGCCCCCAGTCCAGCCCACGGATCTTAGCAAGCCACTCCCCACAGTCAGTCCGTTATTGGCAGCAGCAGCAACAAACCCAGTAGCTAAAACAGCAGAGAAGGGGGTGGCATAAACCTGGAACTGCCCCAATCTGTGTTAAGTCGGTAACCACCCAGCCTGCAGTACCAATTCCAGGTCGTGAAGTTTGGATTTCAGCTGCAGGTTCTCCTTCTCCAGCTCGTGGACTTTATCGCCCCGCGTGCGAGCAGCAGTCAGCTGTTCCTCCAGCATGGCCTTGGTTTCAATTAAAATGATATTATCTTCTCTGAGCTCCTGGTTAGCAAAAACATACATGAGAACCATCAGATAAAGGCACCTGGGTCATTACAACAGAACTCTTAAAACCAGCGCTCCTTTGGGTATCTAGATTCAAACAAGCTAGAGATAAGCCCGTAAGAGGCAGGAAGTTTTGTCTCCACTTTTTATCATCTTCACCTTTTTTCACTAGGCAAGCACAGATAGACTTTCTCTGCTGTAAGAAAAAAAGATCCATGAATCAAAACATCTAAATTTGGGAAGGCAACACTTCCTGAACGTCTGCTATAGGTCAAGTGCTGCAAGCTCTAGTGCTAAAGGCTTTGATATAACCACATTTGGATGGACAAGTGGGCTCTGCTGACACACACAAACCTCTGAGCCCCCGTTTCCTTAACGAGGAAGGGGTAGGGCTGAGTCTAGTCCTCCCAATTCAGCATTCGTCCCACCGATTGGGGTCCTGGAAAAAAATGGCTATTTAGACAAGCTTTCATCCAATACACAGTTCCTATTTGAATATTTTACAAACATACTCTTGGAAAAACAAAAGTTCTTGGCAGTTTCCTGGAAATGGGGAGTCTTAAGATAGTTAAATTGCAGCGTAGCAAACCAAACAAATGTTAGCCGTGCAAACGTGCACGGGTCAGGGGTCCTCTGGGCTCTGCTTGTGTCACAGGCAGCGGCGAAGAGGTCGGCGTGTGCCCCACGTGGCTGCTGTTGCCCTTGCTGAGGGCCCTCCTGGTTTCTCTTATTCGCTGAGCCTTTCCACGCACCACTTGGTATCCTGGAGGGACTAGATCTCCCCCAAATGCCTTCGCAGTCTACACAGAGCCACACTGGGAATCTGCCCACCTCGTCCAGTGGACAGAGCTTTCTGAGGTTTGTCCTACTCACAGATTACAACGGGAACCAGGCCGGGGGTTTCTGCTTATCGACTATGTGCTCATCTTCCCATATGGGCTGGAATCCAAGATTCTTGGTAGAAGGGAAATTGAACACTTTCCAGTCAGTGGACACGGTTTTGATCAAAGCCTGGCAGCCTGGCAGCAAAGGCTGGCCATTAAAACTCTGGGTTCACGTGTGTGCTTTCTCACTGCCCGTCCCTGGCGGAGACCACGTCTACGCTGTGGCTGGCCTTGCACTCAGAGATCCACATCGTCCATGTGACTCACCCCTCACAGCAGCCCTCAGAGGGAGGCAGGGACAGTCATTAGACAACGACTAACTTGGGAAAATTAAGGAACAAGCTCAAAGTCACAAACCCAGTGGGGGGCACAGCTGGGGCTTGAACTTGGGCCACAGGGCTCCAGACCGTGTTCTCTCCACTGCCCTCAGCCACCACGCAGGCTGTCCCTTCATTCTCACAACCAACTCCTATTCAGCCTTCAAGACCCAGCCTGAGTTGCCCCCTCTGAGAAGTGCTTGAGAATTCACTCCATCCCACCTGCTGAGTCAGGTGTTTGGACTCCCAGCATTCCCTGGGTCCGCTCTGAGCAACAGCTGGCTGGTCTGTCCCCCTCCCCCAGACTGGGAATCCCTTGGGGCAGGACTGTCCAAATTCTGCTCCCAAGAGCCTCACATAGTGTTTGATAATACTAGTTGGCCAAATCATGCCTCTGGGGTGGAGTCGAAGGTGGCACATGAGGTGGGCCTTGACAGACTCGGAGACTTGACAGGCAGGAAGGGACAAAGGTGCCAGGAGTAGAACATGGCATGGAACAGAATGATTTCTAACTACTATTCAAATACACCTCAATTTTCTGGCAGTTTCAACTGCCACTATGTATGTATTAGGCAACAGAAATATCTCAAACTTGCCTTGCACACACCCCTGCCACCGCGGCAGTGAGAAACCGGATCCGGAAGGAGCTGTGCCCAAGCTCCTAAAGCCAGTCCAGGGCTCCACCAGCGGCTGGCATGGAGGAGTGAGAAGCCCGATTCCACACCTCTGGGCAGCTGCCTAAGGCCAGCGTGCCCCACCACGGCCCCGACCCCAAATGAACCGGGAGGCTATTTAAAGGCCTGACCCAGCCCAGCAAACAGCTGAAGGGGCCACATTTATGAAGCCACAGGCCAGGCCTGAGGGCTGGTCCCCAGAGCTCCAGTTCTGATCCGCCACCATGACCTGGAGCGGTGATGAGCCACACGGACTAACAGATTCCCAGCTCTGCTCCGAACTCGAGCCATGGGACCTCTCAACCGCGGGTTCCTCCTTTCCAAGACGGGCACGAAAACAGGGTGACGCTGGCTTAGAAGATGCGTGGGAAATGCTCCCTGTGCAGCACCCGAGGCCCATAAACCCGCCCGCTGCCATCATCGCCACCAGTTCAATCAGTGCCAGCAACGGAGCACCCGCTGTGTTAAGACAGACCTGCCCGTTTCTAAACTTCACCTGATTTGAGGAGTGTGGGGGACCGAACCTTAAACCAAACATCAGGTCTGTCCTGCTCAACTTCTTAGTGTGCCGAATCTTTTCAAAACTCCTTACAAGCGATGAAGAAACAAAGACAGACAAAAAGTCCCAAGTTGGAACAGAAGGTCTCCCTGTGTTCAAGGTGCCCTCAGTCAGTTCCCCAAATTTTAACATTCCCTCCTTACGACACGATGTCTCAGTTCTGACACGAACTGCTGCGGGCCGGGGCCCCTCCTCACTCCTCCGTGCCCCCTCCCCCGACAGTGGCAGCCCATCACTCCTCCCACGAGCACCTCCATTTCCCCACCCCCCTACACCCCCTCTGTGTCCTGCCTCCTGGTGAAGGCTGAGGCCACAGTCACTCCCGGGTGGGCAGTCAAGGTCCTGGAGGCAGACAGCTGCGTTCCGATCCCAGGTCCACCCGCTCAGCAACTGCGGTGCTGGGCAAGTTATTTATTAATCTTCCGTTTTCTCATCTGAAAAGATGAGAGGAACTAACAGTGGCTCCTAAACCTCATAGGGCCACCGGGAGGCTTGAATGCAATGATGCAGTTAGAGCTTGTCACCGTCCCTGGCACGTGCAAAAAGCCTCATAAACACATAGCCATCACTGCTCAGGGAAAACCTTACCGTGCACACACTGTGGGCCAGACTACAGGTGTGTAAAGGCACAGATAGTAAATATTTTCAGCTCTGCAGGTCGTAAGCCCGTTACAACTACTCAGCTCTGCGGGGGGGTAACACAACAGCCACCAGAGGTGATAAATGGCTATTAGCTGTGTTTCAACAAAACTTTATTCATAAAAACTGGTGGTGGCTGGATCTGGCCCAGGGACTATACTTTGCTGACCCCGAGACCCTCTGGCCGCCCAGATGGACTGAGCCTGCAGCGCAGGATGGACCCGGCCTGAGGGGTGGGATGTGGGACCCGTGGTCTGTGCATGGAGCTAAAGGAAGGGGTGAGAGGCAGGTGGGCCAGCCATGGAGGAGGCCTGAGGAGGGGCTGGGACACATGGGGGTGGGCTGAAGGCGGCAGCCCTGAGGGCCTGCAAGAGCAAGGTTAGAGTCAGGCCAAGCCGGGAGTGAGGAGGGCGGCGCCCAGGAAGGAAGCAGCTGGGCCCCAGCCAGGGTGGGCTGGGGGTGCTGAGAGGCGCTCGCCGGATCTGGCAACCACGTCACGAGCACCCTCCACTCGCAAGAGTGGTTTCGGTGAGTGGAGGTGCAGGTGGCAGGAGAGGAAATGGGGCCACAGCTGACACTCTTGTTTCTGCTCGTGAAGGGCAGCCCAGGAACCTGTCGCCCCAGAGAGTCAGAGAAAGCGGGAACGTTTTTGTGTTTGTTCTAAGTAATGATGGAAGAGCCTCGAGGATCCTAAGGCACTGAACGCGAGTCACCAAATGTGTCCTGCGCACCTCTCCTACCGGAGATGACCCAGGTCTCTGCAGGAGCCCAGGGAGCGGGTGGGAGACCCTGCCTGGGGACGGAAGGCCGAAGGAGTGCGAGGAGCTGGGGCCCCATCTCCCCGGCCCCATGGGCAGGACAGATCAGCCCCTCGGCAAACCCCTCCCCCTTCCTGATGCTGAGCACCCCCGGTGTTATCTCAGGGGTGTGACTTTGGATTGGGGGCAGAGTGTGTGTGTGTGTGTGTGAGAGACAGACAGACCAACCCACCCACCCACCCAGCCCCCTGGGACTGATCATTAACTCAGCTCCTAACTGGCTTGTACCCGGCCAACACCCCGCCCATCCCTCTGATTGACCCCTCACTGCAAAGATCTGCTTCTGAGGCTCCATCTCCTCTCTGGGGGCTCCCTGTGGAGAGGGGCTTAGTGGGACAAATGCTCTTATGCCACAAGATGCCAGGGTGTGCGGGTCTCAGAGATGCCCAGACCACCCCCTCCTTTCACAAGCAAGACCTACCTGCCCAACAGCCGGCAAGCTGGTGTCGCAGCTAGGACTGCGCCTGGCTAGGTCTCTGCCTCTTGGGATACTTATTTTGAAACAGGCACGGCCTAGAGAGCTGTGAATCCCACGGAGGGGCAGAGAAAGGCCGGGTCCGCTGTGCTCAGGACGCACACGGCATCTACGCATCTGCCCTCTGCCTGCTGCAGAAACTTTCAGCCAGTCACAAAGTACGGGAACAGAGAATCTTACAGGCAATTTCTTTCTGCCTCCATCCTGCTCCCACGTGGCCCTGACGGCGCTGCCTGGGACTGCTGTTTGCACAGGGAAGTCCGGGACCACCGCACGCCGCCCCCAGGCTTCCTCCTAGACCAAGGGAGGCCTCCTCTGCTGTCTTTTTTGTTGTTTCAACCCTTACGTAAACCAGACTAGAAGCCACGAAAAAGCTGCCAGACGTTTAAAAACAAACCATGTAAATCGCATCCCATGTTTTTCTAACCAAAATTAACCTGCCCTCACCCTGAAGCCTTGGTCCATGATCTTTTCCTCCCACGTGGCAAGAACCGTCCTTCAGTGAAGTGCACTGATGTCTTTTCAGGGTTAGACTGGGCGGTCTCTCAGGGAGGGCCCGGCCACCCGTCGCTCTCTCTGTACCTGGAAGAGCATCACACGCGTGGCAGGTGCTCACCAACTCGAGAAGGCACAAACGCAACCACCACGCTCCTCTCTGCTCTCCCGCCGTAACGCCAACAGCACCGTTTTCAATCCCAAGGAGACAAAAAACTCGGGATTCCTCCCCTGCCCCTACCCCCAGACTGTACATCTTTCAACAGCAGAGAGTGGAGTGATTCCCACACGCCTCATGTGTGCCGGGCCCCTCGCACGCTGTCACGTCGGAGAGTCCCCACCCGCGGAGGCTCAAGGTCCACAAAGGAAGCCTCTGGCCACACTGCACCCACAGACAGGCCCCTCTCCCGAGGGAAGCCAGCACTGAAGCCTGGGTTGGGGACGGGGGCAGTACTGTGTCCATCTGCAGCCTGGTCCTCCAGCTTGGGAGGGCAGAAGAATCCAGGAAGTAAAAAGGGAGAGATGTAGGCAGATGCGTCCACATTTACATTCTGATGACAGCCACTATGCATGTGTATCTCTTTCGGCCACACTATAAAAATACATCTGAGTGATTCGGTATAAACATACCTTCTTGCTAATATTTTAATGGTACAGATCTGACTCCTTTTAGAAACACTGGTGTGCTTTATGTCTCATTTTAAATTGAGCATTAGGGGAATGCACTATTTTAATGTAACTCTGCCAACACTTTGATCTAGAAGCCTGTTGCCATTTTCGTCTTCCAGGAAATTTCTGTCCAAAGAAAGGCAGGATCATGTTTTTTTCAAACAGATTGAGTTGGTGTAGTGTATTCTTGCCCATCAAAATACTCCTATAGCTTTGGGACTTTGAATTGGTAAATACGCGTGATGTGTGGAAAAGCACGACGCCCACAGCACGACCGCAGTCGCATAAAACGGGAGGTCGTGTGCGCACAGAGGACCAGGGAGGACACGTCGCACTGTCAACCGCTGGTGATTGTGGATACTTTGTTCTTCGCTTCTTGCCTTCTTCGGTTTCTTTCTTTCCTTTCTTTCTTTCTTTCTTTCATTTATTTATTTGACAAGGAAAAGAGAAATTTAATTTTGTTGGTATTCTTTGATACTAGTCAGCTTTTGCCAAGTAACAAACATTTCAATAGCTCAGTGATTTCCAGTGAAAAAAAATTATTTCTTGCACTTATTACATGAAGACTGCAATTGGCTGTGACTCTGCCAGGCTCAGCTCCGCTTGTCGTCTCATACCAGATCCCAGGCTGAAGGAAAAGCCATGGTCTGGAACATTCTGACCTGCCCTTGCTTCCTCAGCTGTCTCCTCATTCACTGGCAGCACCTTGTTCCGCCGCACGCAGCAGGCCTTTCTGGCCGGGAGGATGCAGCACATTCGCAAAAGGAAATTGCCAAGTCTCCTCGCGCGGCCCTTCCAGCCCCGGCCCTCTTCCGAGGGAGAGGTCGAGGTCAAGGTACTCCCATGTGGCTGCCCAGCCCCCACAGAGCTCTGTCCTCCTTGCTCTTCCCCATGGCTGCTGTTGTGGGTGGACTGGGAGGCCACGGGGCTGTGCTCGGAGGCTACGCTAACTCCGGGACTCCTCTGCCCACTGCCTAGAGGACTCACAGGCACTGTGGCTGGACTGGTTGGCTCTGGTGTCTCCTGTCCCTGGATCCAAACGTCCTCGATAAGTTCCGGGAGGGTGGGCCTCAACTTGGGATCGATGGTGAGGAACTTCCTCAAAAGTGTTGTCAGCTCTTGGGAGAAGAATGTCGGT
>RJWJ010022651.1:0-26643 GCA_004363605.1 Indri indri | reverse complement strand
GTGTGTGTGTGTGTGTGTGTGTGTGTGTGTGTGTGTGTGTGTGTGTGTGTGTGTGTGTGTGTGTGTGTAGAGACAGAGAGAGAGGAAATGGGAACTTGGAAGAGGGAGCTGACTTGAGGAACAATGAAAAGTTTAATTTTGGACTCACGAATTAGCATTTCCTGTGGAACATCCAAGCAGAGCGGTAAAGAGAATAGTCAGAGTTGCAGGCAGGATTTGAATTCAGGCGAGAGGGCAGTTTACACGAGCAAGATCTGTATCTTAATGTAAAGAGCGTAGAGAGAGGAAGAAAAGAGCAAACGTTTGTTGAAAGAAGGGAAAGGAGAAAGAAATGAATGGAAGGAAGGAAGGAAAGGAGGAGAGAGAAAAGAAAATAGATGGATGTATGAATAAACAGAAAAGAGAATAAAATTGTGAGGATGCGACATCAAGGAAGCCCAGGAAGGAGAACATTTGAAGAAAGGAAGAGCTATTAATTGTATGAAATACTGCAAAGACTCCGAAGATTATTAAAACTGGTAAAAATGTCACTGGACACATACAGTGCAATTTAAGATGTATATTTCTTTCTTTTCTTTCTTTCTTTTTTTTTTTTTGGAGACAGAGTCTTGCTTTGTTGCCCGGGCTAGAGTGCCATGGCGTCAGCCTAGCTCACAGCAACCTCAAACTCCTGGGCTCAAGCGATCCTTCTGCCTCAGCCTCCCGAGTAGCTGGGACTACAGGCATGCACCACCATGCCCCGCTAATTTTTCTATGTATTTTTAGTTGTCCAGCTAATTTCTTTCTATTTTTAGTAGAGATGGGGTCTCACTCTTGCTCAGGCTGGTCTCGAACCCGTAACTTCAAGCGATCCTCCTGCCTCGGCCTCCCAGAGTGCTAGTGTTATAGGCATGAGCCACCGCGTCCGTCCTTCCTTCCTTCCTTCCTTCCTTCCTTCCTTCCTTCCTTCCTTCCTTCCTTCCTCTCTCTCTCTCTCTCTCTCATTCCTTCCTTCCTTCCTTCCTTTCTTTCCTTCTTTCTTTCTTTCTTCATTTTTTTGGAGACACGGTCTCACTCTGTTGTTCAGGCTGGAGTGCACTGGTGCGATCATATTATAGCTCCCTGCAGCCTTAAACTCCTCAGCTCAAGCAATCCTTCTGCCTCAGCCTCCTGAGTAGCTAGGACAACAGGTGAGTGCCACCATGCCTGGCTATTTTTTAAATTTTTTGTAGAGGTGGGATCTCGCTTTGTTTCACTGGCTGGTCTCAAACTCCCAGCCCCAAGGGATCCTTCTCTGCCTCAGCCTCCTGAAGTGCTAAGATTACAGGCATGAACCACTATGCCCAGCCTTAAGATGTATATTTCCAATTGGAAGGTAGAGGTAGACATCCAATTGAAGAGAGCCCAAAAGTATTAAAAGAAGTGAGGTTAGGATATGAAGACAGCTATTACAGGATAGCCTTTTAAAAATTTGGATGTGAAACAAAGATGACCACTATCACTGTTATTATTTTACATTGATTTCAAACTTCTAATCCAATGTATAAGTACAAGAGAAAGAAAGAGATAAAACTACTAAAAATAAACAAAGCAAATAAGCAAAAGCATTCACTATTTGTAAATTATGTTACCTTCTACCAACAGTGCCCCAAAGATGTAAATTTTAAAAAAACTAAAAAAAATAAAAACTAAGGCTGTTAAAACTAAAAAAAATAAAAACTAAGGCTAATTCGATAGTTTATAAGGTGACTAATTACAAAATAAATATACAAAGCTACTATCATTTATGTTTTTATAAATCCAGTTTACAATGGAAACTCAGAGTGACCTAAAAGAAGGCTTGAATAAGTAGAAAGACATAAGATGTTCGATATTGTATATGCACCAATTATCCTCAAATTAACTTAAATATTTAGTACAGCTCCAATTGGAACCTTAGTGTGCTCTTGGGATCACTTGACAAACCTATTCTAAACAAACAGTAAGAACAGAAGGCTGGGCCCTGCAGAGAAGTGATCAGTAAGACATTCTTGTTGGTGGGATAATCAAAAGATTTTAGGAAAGAAATGTTAATATTCAATTTTAAGTCTCTTATATTCAGTATAAATCTCCATTCTCCCAGACAGTCAGTAAAATCTGCTAAATGTACGAATGTCTTCTGCGGTGTTCAGGGGAGAAAATGAAACAAAAGGGATGGTGTTCCACGTTTGGATTGGCAGAGACAAGAGCAGCTTGCGAAGGTGACATGGCTAAATTCAATGGAATCAGAACTGGAAGCCCAAATGGCAATGAGACCATAAACCCTGAGAATTTGAAGAAATCTCAGAGAACGAATTGTAACTCCAGTGAAATACAGGAAGGGCCTCAGCCAACCTATTCTAAATCTCAAAGTTCTGGGTTTCAGCTGAAATCTCAAAATTTCAGCTGATCTATCAGTTACACATGTGAAATCTTAATATTTTTTTTTAGAAATTCCTAGAAAAAAGACAAAATGTTAGTAGTGCCTATCTCTATAATATTGAACTATAAATGATTTTTATTTTTTATACTTTTCTGAGTTTTCTATAGTGGGCATGGGTTATGTTACAAGAAAAATCTGTTGGTAAAAGAAAAAAGAAGTAATAGCCTGAACAACATAACAGGACCCTATTTCTACAAAAAATAAAAATTAGCCGGGTGTGGTGGCTTGTGCCTGTAGTCCCAGCTACTTGGGAGGCTGAGGCAGGAGAATCATTTGAGCCTGGGAGTTTGAGGGTGCAGTGGCTCTAGCCCTGGCAACAGAGCAAGACCGTCTGCCCTGTGCAAAAGAAAAGAAGTAGGAAGAATGCCTGAGTAGGAGGCAAGTTCAAGTAAAGCTTTTCAAGTTCACTTGCTTGGGGTTTTCTAGGAGGGCACAGTCAGTGATTCTCTCATCACCAACTGTAGTTATACATCATGATTCTCACTTTATGTGGTTTGCTGTCACTTTAGAACCAAGCACCAAGGTGACCAATATATCTCTACCCATTGATACCTTCCCGTCTGACTCCCCACACAAACCACACCAATTGTACACTCTCTTGAGCTGTTGTCTAGTTGTTTTTTAAATTTCCTTGTGGACTGCCCATGTGTTTAAATACTATCTTGCTAACGAAGTTATAAACTTGTCTATAAACACATCATGGCTTGTATTTCTGTTGATTCTCCTGTGATACCTGATAGCCAGTCATGTAGTTTTTATGTTTAATAATTTTTAAAAATCTGAGCTTCTTAAATAAAATCTAAGGAGTCCAAAATATGTAATAAAACCACTCTGCACAGTACAAAGGGATTAACTCTTTAGAACCAAAGTCAGCAACCCCAAAACACAATGAAATATTACTTCGATTAGGAGACTGACTTTCTAGATCATTAAATTTATGGAAAAAAAGGGTTTGATTCCAGTTTGAACCATTTCACGGTAGAGAACACTTAGCCTACCCACCCTAACACTACATCTTTACAAAATGCTTTCAAATTTATCTTTATATTTAAAGTGTTGAAGGCCCTACTTGTTATTAAGTTGGTCAGCTATGAAGCAGATTGGGCCAACTCCAAACCACATTAAGTGAATTATGCCTTTGTTCTTTAGGCATTCTGAACTGGTTCTTTAGATCACTTTTTAGTATTCTTTGAGTAGAATTTCAGGGTGAATATGGAAACAAGTGTGTGTC
Source organism: Indri indri (assembly GCA_004363605.1). Classification (NCBI taxonomy): domain Eukaryota; kingdom Metazoa; phylum Chordata; class Mammalia; order Primates; family Indriidae; genus Indri; species Indri indri. The sequence goes on along the minus strand of RJWJ010022651.1, from coordinate 22,972 downwards.
TTTGTTTAAAAACCTTTGATGAGCAGGGCCTGTGCCCTCACTGCCACCACCATTCTGCTTGCTGCCCCTGGCTCCCCCCTGGTATGCTGGGGCCCTCACGCTTGCTGGCTCACACAGGGAAAATGTCCAGGGCAGGTGTCATCCCCCAGTCCTGCCTTCCCTTCCCTCCCTTCCTTACAGTTCTCCGAGACGGGCACGGAGCAAAGGCAGGGTGCCAGGCGATCGGCCAGGTGTGGCCCGGCTGGCAGCTGCACATCCTGGGGGAGACAACCAGCCAGAGCACCACTTGGCAGTTGTGGCAGAGGAAGACAACTCCTTTAACATCTGCACCCCAGGGTGCCTGCGTGATGCAGGTGAACAATCAGAACTGCCTGTGGTCTGAACATGGCGAGGGAAGAGGCAGTGGGCCCGAGAGAAGCAGAAAACTGGGGGTGGGTTTGGCAACACTTAGCTTAACTTCCTGAAGCCCCAGGGTGTCGGGCAGACAGCCTGACTGGGTCCCTTTCATTACACACATCCAGCTCCTCCCCTCCTGGGACCTGGGTACCTGTGAAGGTTCTTACCTGTTCAGGATTTTTCAGCTCTTGAAAGAAGGAGCAACAGTGGAAATTTTGTAATATATTCTATTCCTCTGGGATCCAAGGCCCCCATACAACACGTGTATTCATTTCCTATTACTGCTATGACAAATTAACGTGAACTTAATGGCTTACAACATGATAAGTGCTTACACTTCTGGATGTCAGAAGTCTGAAATAGGTCTGCTGGGATGCGTTCCTTCTGGAAGCTCCAGGAAGAATCTGTTTCCTTGCCTTTTCCAGCTTCTAGAGGCCACCTACTTTCCTTGGCTCCTGGTCTGTGCCTCTGTGTTCAAAGTCAGCAGTGGAACATCTGCTCTCCTCTTGGAGTTTCTGTCTCTTTCTGGTAAGGACCTTTGCGATTACATTGGGCCCGTCTAGGTAATCCAGAATAATCTCCCCATGCCAAGATCCTTAATTTAATCACACTTACAAAATGTTTTATGCCACAGAAGGGAACATATTCACAGGTTCCGAGTTTGGATGTGCACATCTTTGGGGACCACCATTCAGCCTATCACAACATGTGACTCTGATTTCCTATCCTCATACATTTGATCTTCTGCATTTGATTCTCTACATTTGGTCATACATTTGATCTTCAGGTACATTTACAGAAATATCTTGTATATAACTCAACAAAAGAACCCCCAATAATCCTATTAAAAAGTGGGCTAAGGACATGAATTGACATTTTTCAAAAGAAGACAAACAAAAGGCCAAAAAGTGTATGAAAAAATGTTCAACATGACTACTCATCAGAGAAATGGAAATTAAAACCACAATGGTATATGTATATACACACACACACGCACACATATATATATATTTAACATGCCCAACTCAGGTGTGGTGGCTCACACCTGTAATACTAGCACTCTGGGAGGCCAAGGTGGGAGGATCGCTTGCAATCAGGAGTTCTAGACCAGCCCGAGCAAGAGCAAGACCCCCGTCTCTACTAAAAATAGAAAGAAATTAGCCAGACAACTAAAAATATATAGAAAAAATTAGCTGGGCATGGTGGCGCATTGCCTATAGTCCCAGCTACTCAGGAGGCTGAGGCAGAAGGATCGCTTGAGCCCAGGAGTTTGAGGTTGCTATGAGCTATGATGATAACAGTGCTTTATCCCGAGTGACAGAGCAAGACCTTGTCTCAAAAAAAAAAAAAAAATTGTCATTTGTACAGCATTTATTCTATGTCAGACACTATTTTAAGCATTTTGTATACAATGTTTTTTCTTTTTTTGGATTTCCTTGTGTCTTGAGGAATATTGATGCTTTGGGTATAAATTTCCACTTAATCTAAGGAAATTCTCTTTTCTTCATTTTGATTTGTTAGCTCATTAAGTGCCCTGCCACAGAACAGACCCCATGTGTTAGGAAGCATCAAATGGCAAACCTTGGACTCCACATCGCATGACTGTTAGTTTCCGTTTAGCAATCAGAGAGGGGGCATTTATACTGTCACATTGGCCATTTTCGAAACAGACTGTACTTGCAGGCAATAAAACAAAAAATGTTTAAGAGTATTGGGTTCAAAACTAGGTTTAAAATCCTAGCTCGGCCAGTCAGTAACTAAGTGACTGGGGCTGCTTTTCCTCTGTCTAAATCTTCTGTTACTTCATTTGTAAAATGGGATGGGAAGAGAACCTACTTCCCAGGGTTCTTGTGAAGATTAAATGGCATAATGGAAAGTAAGAACTCAAGAAACGTGACTTACTGTTTGTGGTTTTCCAATCTTCTTTGTTTTATGTTATTATTCTCCATAGAGCTAGTGAACGTGGCAAGTTAGCTAACTCACTGATGGATTGTGTATATAAGCTGCAGGCATCTGATCCTTACAATAACCCTGCAAAATGAATACTCTCGTTAAGTAGCACATCTAAGTAATTTTTCCAAGGTCACGCAGCTAGCAAATGACAGAGTCAGCCGGGGTATGAATGTTTGACTCCAAATTCCTCATCTTTCGCCAGGACACAATTTCTAAATTCCAGGTGGAATGTTTTTGCATCGTAGATATTAATAAGAAATAGAAATGTCCTGGAACGACTGGTTAAGTCGCCTTCATTTCCCGCTACCTAGTCGTGGGACAGCAGGTCGCCCGGAACAAACACGCTCTTTCCTCTCTTATCTGTGAATGAGGCGTTCAGGGCAATGAATCACTCTGTGGTTTTCCTTCGGCTCCATTGACCCACAGAGGCCCGTTTCACACTCAGTGAATTCAGTATAGATCAGCCAGCTTGTAAGGAGTGTAACTGTCACTGAAGAAACGAAGTAACTTTACACTCTCTTTCAAAAGCAAACAAACCCGGACAGCGCCATGAACTGCCGCAGTGAGGCAGGCCTCGGGGCTATGAAAGTGGACTTTGTGAAAAGGAACGGCAATGTTTCTTTTGGACGTTCGCTGGGACATTTTAAGCTAACTTTGATCCCTTTTTCTGGCACCCTGCTTCCCTAAACCACCCTCTGCTGCCCAATCAGATGATGAAACTCTCCAGCGATTTGATATGCTCCATTCGAGGTACCAGGGACTCCTGCCTGGCAAGCATGGCCCAGGACAGTTACATGGGTTGGGCTTTGGAGTAATTCACAGGAGAGATCTCTCCTCGTCTACCCCGATGTTTTTGTGCAAATACGATCAGGCTAAAACGCATCTGCAGAGCCTTTGGGTGGCAGCATGTGGAGCAAGAGAAGGGACCAACCACGGCTCCGTGCGATAACTGGGAAGGATATTAAAGGCTGACTGTACTGATGGGAGCCTCAGGTCCTATTTGGCGCTGGCTAAACCAGCCCTTCTCCCTCAGCCTGTCTCCTTAAGACACTGCCCAGATACCTGGTTTCAAAGTTTGAGGCCTAGGAAAATTTCCAGAATTCAGTATGGATGGCAATATACAGACCCAGCTCTCAAAGCACGAGAAAAGGAGGAAAAAACCCTTATACCCAAAGTCTCTCTCACTCTCTCTAAGGACCATCAAGGAATCTTTTCTATTTCTTTTCTTTTTTTAAACTCTCCGTTCAGGAGCAGAGCAATGACTTAATGGGTAACACAGAAAAAGAACAGCATTAGACACCAACAGTTCTTGGTACTATGATTAGTAGTTGCTGCTGCTTGTCATAATACATCAAAGAAGCAGCAACCCATCTGTTCCAAATTGATACAGTAAAGGCTCAGCAAGAAGTGTTTATCCAGATTGTGAGGGGGAGTGTCTGCATTTTACGACATATTGACATGTGTGCCCGTGCAGCTAAAAGATGTCAGATGCCAGCTTTCTACCTAGCTGTGTATCATGTAACATCTGTCACCACAATAGCTAAGAGTTTTGACAAGTGGGCTGTTTTAGCACAAAAATGTCCAAGTGGGAAGAAGAATATCCTTTGCTGAAAGTTAAATGCCACTTCAAATCAACAACGCCACTTAGGCTGGTCTATACTGAGGATATAATAGGAAATGGAATCAAACCACCTCTCCAACACACAAAACAAATTGCTGTAGTGCTCTGTGTTGAGTTTCCCAGGCACTTCTCACCATGGTAATTAGCAGCACATAAATGCTAATGACTAATTACCTTGGCTTCTGTAGACATCCGGGGAACCAAAGTAACCTATTATTCAAACGCCTGACTTAACAGATATATAGACAGTAAAATCTCAGGTTTTTTCTTCCAATAACTCCTGGGCTGGGGGAGGGGGAGGGGGTGGGGTTGGAGAGCTGGGTAGGTGCAGGGAAGGTATACGAATAAATTAATGGTGCTTAGGTTTTTAGGAGGTAGAGCTGGGCAATTGTCAGCCTCTGTATGCTAATGTCTCTGAAAATAAATTTAATTCAGAGAGACATACAAAGTCTCTGTATACATGTACTTGAAGGTCTGTTTTTCCTCTAGACGCTCTGTTGTCAGAAAGTGTGATACCTAAAACTTATTGCAGGAACATCTGGTATCCTTAATAACACATGTCAGATAAATGGGTGGCTTCTGGGAAGCATATGTGGATATAAGGAGAAATAAATAATTCACTTTTCTGGAAAAAATGTCAAGGTCAAAGAGATGACTCTTCATAACAAGGTGTTAATGAAGTGTCACAAGAATAGGGCCTTGCCTGCTAAACCCCCCTTCCTGTATCCTTGAGGGAGAAGCAGTGTAGACTCCCAAATGTCTACAAAGTTGGGGCTTAGGGACAGTGATGGAGTTAGTAAAATGGACCAGAGAACTTGTCTTGAAGCTGTGTTGGCCAAACAAGAACAGTTTTGACTTGCAGATTTGTTTGGTTTTGGTAAATGGCTTTGGGGAAAGGGACATTATAGGGAACTAAAGTCCCACCAAGAAACCCCCTGGCACTGCTGCCATCGGTAGGAAGGAAACTGATTCTTTGAAAATTTGTATTCTTTACTGGTCTTCTTTGCCTACCTGGTGTAATGGATTTTTCTTAGAGAAACCAGAAGGACCTGAATGTATGCCTGTTAATCTTAACTGCATTTAAACATCTCCATTTCAAACTCTGTTGATTTGTATTGTATAAGTGAAATACATCATCTTTTCTGTTAAATAATTAGAGTAAAACTTACCTTTGCTTTTATATTATTTTTAGTCTTTTAAAGGGTTTAAAATGGTCCCTTGAGATGAAATCTCATTATCTTTCTTAATTCCATCCAAGCACCAACATCTGAATAGCACACATTTTATTAACTCGGGCTTCTCATTTTAACTGCCTAGTTAGAAGGAGAATATAGGATCTTAAATCTAAAATACTATATTCTTATTTCAATGTCTCCACACCAGTCTCATCATAAAATATATATAATAAAGCCCCACCAATATTAGGAGGATTTTGTTTTTTTAAAGCTACTCTGTTTATATTTTCCATAAGATATTCTACTATAACGTGTAACCATTATAATGCTAAGAGATTCCAAATCATTTAAGGGTTCTGGCAATTTAAAACGCAACTTTACTCTGGCCCTGTCAACCAAACAACTTGTCACTTCTAAGACCCTGGCTACAATATAACTAAGGAGATAAGTTAATATCCTTAGGCTCCTTAAAGTCAGAGATTCCTTCAAAACTCCACTGTAGTTTAGAAAACTGACCTTGGACATCACCGTAGATGAATCTCTTCACCTACATCACAGACACCAGGGCAAGCAGACAGGATAACAGGCTAGTACCCTTTCAAAGGGATGCTCTGTAAATATCTACTCACCATTTTTTAAAGAAAGGTAAAGAGATGGTAGAAAAAATGGACCACTGCAAGTTATACCAAGTCTTACCCTGACTGTTTGAGGCAGTCCAGCTATGGCCCTGAGCTTGTGTATTCCATTAAAACACAACTATGACCCCCGTAATATGCCGAAATAAAAAAAAAAATTTAAAACAACAACAACAACAACAAAAACACAACTATGTTGGAAAGGCAGGCTGCAGGGAGAGAGGGTCCCTGCCCTAAGTTGCTTACCAGAAGAGTTCTCTAACCATATCACCTATGAAAGAAATTCTGCCAGATAGAATTTTCTCTATTTACACTTTCAGCAATGTTTAACTATTCAGTAACATTTTTTGCACCCCTTAAATTTTGACACCTACATACTTGCCAGCTGGTCCACTTCTTAATCTTGTTCTTGTCCATACAAATCCCCCCCTGGTTCTTACCACTTTGTTCAAATGAAGTTGTTTGCCTGCTGGGCAAGCACAGGTATTTTAAAGTTTTTTTTCATTCCCACTCCTTTTCCAAATATGAGGTATTTAGGAATCTCAAGAGACAACACCTGGGAAGTAAGGCTGTCTCTCTCCCATTTTTCTTCTGTCATTAAAAGGCTCGATGAGATTCATGTCTACCTTTAATTGTCTCAGTTAAAGCATTCCCAATGTTCTTCCCCCTTGTCTTAGGAACTACTTGTGAGAAGACTCTGATCGGGAAGGGACTTTATACAAATTATCACGAACTTAGTGGCTGAAAACATACATTTATTATCTTATAGTTTTGGAGGTCAGAATTCCGAAATGGGTCTCAGTGAGCTAAAATAAAAACGTTGGCAGGGCTGCATTCCATCTGGAGGCTCTAGGGGAGGATCTGCTTCATCTTCTAGCTTGTAGAGCTGCTTGTATTGCTTCGCTCCTCCTCCTCCATCTTCAAAGTCAGCAATGGCCAGTCTCAGTTTCTCCCGTTGCTCAGACGCTGACCCTTCTGCCTCCATCTTTCACAGTGTACCTTGTGCAATCCCCCTGGAGATTACATCGGGCCCACTTGGATAATCCAGGCTAATTTCCCTGCCACCAGGTCTGCTGATTAGCAACCTTTAATTCCATCTGTTACCCTGACTCTCCTTTGCCATGGAATGTAACATAATCACAGGTTCTGGGAATTAATATGTGGGACATCACTGTGAAGCCATTATTATGCCTACCACATCATCCTACTCATCTAAGTGTTATAAACTTTGGCAGATTCTCTTTTTCAGTATTTATTCCTGATTGTCTCCTCACTAGAGTTCATGACTCGAATTCTGCAGTGGGGGCCACCTCTTACAAGGGAAGTGGCAGCTGAAAAAAAGGCAAATGGACAGAGTCACCCAATTCCCCTGAGCTCACCCAACTGCTCCAGGGAGAAGATTGAAAATGACAGACCAGAAGACTGAAAATAAACATCATCGCCTACTATGACTCATTCCAGTGCTAGATATAAACTGAGCAAGCTATTAAATTGAATCCATTTCAATTTGATTCAACCAAAAAAAAAAAAAAAAGGAGAGAACACGGGTGTTTTTCCAGGGAATGGCAAGCACTCAGGCCATTGTGTGACTTTCTATCACGTAGGGGGAAATGAGACAAGTTCTACAAGACACTAACACAAGGTAAAGTAAGGTAATGTCGTGATGGACATGCCGTCAGTGTAATGGCGATGCAAGGAAGGGAAGGGTTACATTTGAGGAGATGGCATTTCAGAGGGACCCTGAAGGATGAGGGGGAGCAGATTAGGGAGGATGAGTTTGTTGCCAAGCAGGGGGAGTAGGAGCAGGGATATGTCACGTGAGTACTTGGAGATGCCAGCACTATTTTCCAGTGGCAACAAAACCTATCTAAATAAATGTTTTATAACCTTCTTACTTTTTACATTTTGGACCAATAATTATTTGTTGAGGGGACTGTCCTGTGCATTGTAACGCTTAGCATCGTTTCCTGCCGATATGCACTAGATACTAGTAGCACACTGTGTGCGGTCTCCCAGTTGTGACAACCCACAGTATCTCCAAATATCACCACATGTCCCTTGAGGGACAAAATTGCCCCTCCCCCTCCATTGAGAACCATTGATCTAGATTCAATTTCAATTTTTATCTCAGATTATGATTTGAGACCAATATAAAGCAAAAAGCTAACTCAAGCATAGCTTTGGGTTGACAGAGCTATAGAACCTTGTTTAAGGAGCCTTCTTTCTTTAGATACTGTCAAGAATATTCAAGATTTAATGAGCAGAAGCTCTGAAAGTATGTCATTATTATCTGTGGCAACTCAGCCAGTCCGGAGCACCGGTTCTATAAAATAAAAGGCATAAGGTTCCGCATCCCACCAAGGGCAGAGCCCACCCAGCTGCCCTTCCCAGGGGACATGCGATGTCCCATATGATAGCAGGACCTTCACATGTACCTCTTCACACTTCAAGAACTTTCACAGAATTTTGTTTCTTTTTCTCTTTTTATTTGCATAAATTTAAGGGGTACAGGTGTAATTTTGTTACATGGATATATTGTATAGTAGTGAAGTTGAGGCTTTAAGGGTATCCATCACTCAAATAATGTACATCATACCCATTAAATAATTTCTCATCATCTAGATTTTTTTTCTTTAAACTTTTGAAGTTTCTTTAAGCATTTCTTTAAACATTTGATGATAGCATATACCATGTCCAAAATATCCCAGATTTACTCTTCAGGGAGAAACCTTCAGAAATATCATTGGGTCCTTTACAATTATGTTTCTAAATCTTTAAAAGAGCAAATCATTGAAAATAAAGCCTTTTAGTGTCTACATGTCTACGTTTAAGATTTATGAGAAAGGAGAGTGACCCAGGAAATTAACATTTGCTTCCAGTTGTACACACATGAAGAGTTAAGAAAACTCACTAATAGAAAATGTGGGAACCTGATCTGATCACTGTACATTATATTAATATGTATCAAAAACATCCCTATGGACCCTATACATATGTACAATTATTATGTCAATTAAACAAAATTAAATTAAAAAATAATAGGAAGTAAAGCAGAAGAAAATAAAATGTGTGAAAAATAAAATCAGCCTAGGACCTAGTGGTAGTCATAAATTACCTTGGATGCTGTCAAATCCTGGCTCCCCCAGGACACCACCACCAAAATAGCTTGGTGATAAAGCATAATTTTATTTAAAACTATTCTAATGAAATCAGAATGACCGTATTGCTTATTGAAGTAAGAGTGACCATGACCCTAACAGAATCCTAACAGTGTCTCAGAGGGTGGAGGACAGAGGCAGGATATTTATGATGTTTTGGGGGACTGGTTATGGGTGGGTCTTTCTATGTGGGGGCCTAATTGGGATTAGGCAGAATTCATGACATAATAGTTGAGGATGGGGGATACAGTGAGAAAGGAGATTCGAAGTGAATCTTGAAGAATAAATAGTCATTTAAGAAATATCTATTGCCCAAGAAGGGGATATTTACTGAGGGTTAGTTGAGTAGTCTATAGATCAGATAGATAGATTTTGGAGAAGTTCCTGTAACAATAAAGCTATCAGCCACTTCATTTTCATGGGCAAGAGTTTCTTGGAACAGTCAAGTTATATGACTGCAGATAATTGAATAGTTAAGTTATGTTAATGTACACAGCAATCTGTGTGGGTATATTAATAGACGGTTTTGGGTCTCAATCTGAAAATACCAAAATGAGTAAGAATAAGATACTATGACATCACCATCCTTTCCCCACTCCAAATTCATGCTTTTTCTTATATTTTCTGTCTCATTTAATGCTATTTCCATCTACCCTGATCCCCAGGCTAGAAACCAAGTATCTTCCTTGACTCATCCCTACCATTTAATCAATAAGCAATCCTGCCTCTTTAAGGTGCTAGATGTTTCTTGAATCCTTTGTTCTCTTTATTTCTACCACCTCTCTCCTAGTTCAAGCCCTCATCCTCCCTCACCTGGATACTGCCATATACTCTTAATTGGTTTCCCATCTCAAGCCAGGTAAATATCTGTACATGCGCTCTTTCATTTGGAAATATTGGCATTGGAAACATTTGACCAGATTTATAAGAATCTTTGTTTTTTCTGACCAGTGAATGTGTATTCTAGTTATCCTCACCTCCTCCCTGGTTATCACCTTGTCCTTTATCTCTCTAAGACAGGAACTGTGTCACCATTCATTCAGAAGTGGAACAGCAGCCAGGCATGGGGAAAGATTTAGGGATGGGGTAGGGGTTAGAGTTATTTATTGAACATAGTACTTATTTTAAAAATAGTAAAAAAAAAAAAAAAGTTCCACTTTACTCCAATTTAGTCTCCCTGTGGACACCGTGTTGTGCCCAAATTCCTTCCATCCCTGTCACCAGCTCCCTCTGTCCGTCCCTTAGCTTCTGCATCTTTGCTGGTACCTGTAGCTTAAAGAGGATTGTCCTTTGGCAATGGCGTCACCCAGCCCACAGGGACATCAAGAACTGCCAAGAGTCAACTCCAGAATAGCCAGGAGATGACAACTGACTGGTGAGGGGATACACAACCCCAGCCACTTGCCTTGAGGTATACTTTTCACTCCAAAGTTCTGCACAGGATCAGACCGAGTGGGACTTCTCTTGCAACCACTCTCTTGCCTGCCTTGGTACCTTTCCCTTGTTTCTCTCATTTCCTTACTAGGTTCTTATAGGATCGTTTTCTTTAAAAATCACTTGAACTCAAATCTTTGGCTCAAGGCCTGCTTCTGGGAGCACCCCACTTACACATGCCCCTAAAATTCCTTCACCAGAAATCTGCCTAAAGATTTGACCATGTCACTGCCCTGCCGAAGCTCATTCATCGCCTTCTTGACGCCTTCACGAGGCTGGCGGTTGTTGGTCTTTGTCTCCAGGCTTGCGTCTCACTAATCCCAGTTTCCTCCTCTGTGGCACAGTAAATGTCGAACAGCTTTGGCTCCCCATTCACCCCCTTGTCATCTGCCTGGTTTCTGGTGTTCCCACTGTCTATGAAATTTCCAGCAGCCCCTTCGCCCCCGCAGCTCCCCATCTTGGGGTAAAGTTCCTCTTTTGTATTCTCCCAATCACCTATCCAGTCGCTTCTGTTGCATTTATCACATTATATTGCAATTTTCTCTCTCTTTTTTTAAAATAATGAATAACAAGCTTTTACTGATCAATAATAAAACACAAACGCCCAAATTTAAAATAAGCAAAAAACATAAACATCTGTTCAACAAAGAAGAAAAAGAGCAATTTTCTTTGTTTGTCTTCCCAACCAGAAAGTGGGATCCTTAAAAGCAGAGACTACGTCTTCATCATTGTAAAGTTCTCACTAGCTAGCTCAATGCCCAGCACATTTTTGTTATTAAAGGTTTTTGAATGAATTTGCATAACCATTTTTTTTTTCATGCAGAGTAACCAGAGATGTGAAGATAATTATAGCAGTATGAGCTTCAATTCTATCACTTGGAAACTAGAAACGCTCTTAAAATAATAAAAATGGCCAAGACTTTCAAAATATTTATGCTCCTGGCAGTGAAGGCACAACTATAGTGATCGAACTGGTTAGGCATAGATATTAGGGCTTCATCCTACAATATATATCTTGGGCTTTTTTGCTCAAAAATTTTTTTAGTCCAATTCAGATGATATAACTGGCTGGGTAGAGTCTTTACGTAACCCTTGTAGTTTTTTTTAGTGGCTTTGTTTACAATTTTTTTTAAACTCTGTGGTTTTTGTGGACTCTGCAGGACTGCTCCCTGACCTCCCTCCTGGATTAGGAACACAGCTACTAATTCCACAGAGGCTACTCACCACCATGCCTCATTCCTTGGCTGGATTGGCATAAGTGAAAATGCCACGGGAAAAACAAGAGAGGGAGCTAAAATAAGCTCACTTGGTTTCATCCTGCCAGAAACTATCTGGGAGAATAATTCAACATCTATCAAATGTGCGAATGTCAAAATTAGGAGAAAAAGAAATGTATTTGCTACTTTTCAGGAATATTCACATCCCATAAATTGTAGAAAAGTATTTGCAACATCCAGAAACTTGGCAATAGGATTTGTGGGCGTGGAGATCCAGGGTCACAGTGAGGTGAGAGGTCAGAGCAAGCATGGCCCACAGACATTGGGCTGTGCAAGGAAAGATTTTTCTTACAAATGGTTCACATCTCGAAGACATTGGGTCAGAACTGTGTTGGCAGCATTTGGAGAATCACAATATGTATGTCACTGGGAAGCCTGATTGAAGGTCTTTCCAGTCTTGTTTCTCAGATTATGGTCTACCTGCCGCTCACTCCCATCCTCTCTTGCTGTCCCCAAAGCGTTGTTTCTGGAGTTATCCCTTCCCTCCCCTGAGTTGTTCATTTTTCCTCTCCACTGGTTCGTTCCTATCAGCATCAACCCTTCTGATTTCTTCTATGTCTCCCAAATCTTTTCTCTATCTCCCCCTTTCCCTATGGCTCCTGTACCATTTCATCTCTTCTTTTATAACTAAACTCCACTTAAAAGTTTTCTATACTGCTATCTCTGATTACTTTCCTCACATTCTCAGTTTAACCCTCTCCAATCAGGCTTTTACCTCATTATTTCACCGAAAGTGCTCTTGTCAAGGCTACCATTGACCATCGCATTGCTAAATCCATTGGTCAGTTCTCAGTCCTCAATTTATTATACTTGATCCATGAGCATCATTTAGTGCAGTTGCTCACTCCCTCCTTAAAAATAGCTTTTCCCCTGACACGGCATCTACGAAAATGCACACTCTGGTGTTCATCCTAGCTAACTGATCCCTCCTTCTCAGTCTCCATGCTGATTCCTCTTCAGCCCTTTGGCTTCTTGACATTGGAGTGCTACAGGCTCAGTCTCTGGAACTCTTTTCTTTTCTCTACTCTCTTGGTGAGCTCATCCAGTCTTGTGGCTTTAAAAACCACTTGTATGTTAATGACTTCCAAACTTATATTTCTAGTCCAGAACTTGCCCGTGAACTCCAGATTTCTATCTGCCCACTCAATATTTCTACTTGCATGTCTAACATACATCTCAAACTTAGCATGTCCTCAAATGAATTTCTGGTCATTCCCCTGAAAACCTCTCCCTGAAGTTTTCCCTAACTCAGTGCTCTCCTCACAGTTGCTCAGGCTAACTTAACATTTGGACTCACGCTGGACTCCCCTCTTGTGCTCTCACCTCAAATGCAATCCATGAGCAAATCCTGTTGGCTCTATCTCCACTGCTGCTACGTATCTATCTATGTATCTGTCTGTCTATCTATCTATCGATCATCTGTCTATCTATTTTTAGAGATGGAGTCTCTCTCTCTCTCTCTTTTTTAGAGCCTCTCTTTATTGCCCGGGCTGGCCTTGAAGTCCTGGGCTCAAGCAATCCTCCCTCCTCAGCCTCTCGAGTAGCTGATACTACAGGCACTCACCACCTCCCCTGGCTCCACAGCTACTATTATGGTCTATCTAAATCATCATGATCTCTCTTCTGGATTATTGCAATAACCTCTCAATTGGTCTCCCTGCTTCTACTTATTTAAAAATGACACTGCAATCTCATCCCCCTGTACTCCCTATCCTTCTTCCTTGTTTTGTTTTTATCTCTACCATTTATTACCGCTTAATACATATATATAAAATACATATTTTATCACCTTCATTGAGATATGGTTTATACAGTACTCAATAGACCCACTGTAATTGTGCATTTTGGTGAGTTGAATAAATTCATGCACATGTAACTACTACCGCAATCAAGACATGGAACATTTCCATCCTGTCAAAAAGTTTCCTTTTGTCCCTTTCTTTGCAGTAAATTATCTCCCTACTCTGGCTCCAGACAACAACTGATGTCCTTTTTAGCAATGGGGGTGGGAGTGAGGGAAAGAACAACATGTTTTCTTCTAATGGGAAAGATCCACTAGAGAAGAAAAATAGATGATACAGATCACAATAGATTTACAATCACCTTTTCCAGAATTTCATATAGATAGAATCATTATCTATGTACTCTTTTGTATCTGGTGTCTTGCATTCAGCATGTTTTTTAGATTCATCCATGATATTGCACGTATCTGTAGTAATTCACTCCTTTTTATTTCTGAGTAGTATTCCATTTTAAGGATGTACCACAACTTGTTTATTAACCCACCCGTTGATGGTCATTTGAGTTGTTTTCAAGTTGGGACTCTCACAGATAAAGCTGAATAAAGGCTGGGTGCAGTGGCTCACACCAAACTGGTTTTCCACAGTGGTTGTACCATTGTATGTTGCCACCAGCAATGTATGAGATTTCTAGTTGCTCTACATCCTTGGTATCACGTGATATTTTTAGTTTTATTTTAATTTTAACTTTTCTAGTAGGTGTGTAATGGTACCTCATTGTAATTTTAACTTGCATTTTCCTATGACTAATGATGATAACAGTCTTTTTTTTTTTTTTTTTTTTTTTTGAGACAGAGTCTCACTCTCTTGCCTGGGCTAGAGTGCCATGGCATCAGCCTAGCTCACAGCAACCTCAAACTCCTGGGCTCAAGCAATCCTCCTGCCTCAGCCTCCTAGGTAGCTGGGACTACAGGCACACACCACTGTGCCTAGCTAATTTTTTCTATTTTTAGTTGTTTGGCTAATTTCTTTCTATTTATAGTAGAGACGGGGTCTTGCTCTTGCTCAGGCTGGTCTCGAACTCCTGAGCTGAAGCAGTCCTCCTGCCTTGGCCTCCCAGAGTGCTAGGATTAGAGGCGTGAGCCACCGCGCCCGGCCATGATAACAGTCTTTTCATGTGCGTATAGCCATCCATACATTTTCTTTGGTAAAATACCAGTTCAAATCACTTGCCCATGTTTTTGATTCTGTTGTTTTCTTGTTGAGTTATAAGAGTTCTTTATATATTCTGGACACAAGTCCTTCATCAGGTATTTGTATTACAAATATTTTCTTCCAGTTTATGGATTCCTTTTCATTTTCTAAACAGTGTCTTTTGAAGAATGTACATTTAAAAAATTTTAAGGAAGTTCAACTTACCAATTTTTTAAAAATTACTTTAATGTTTTGTGTCCTAAGAAATCTTTGCTTACCTCAAAGCTGTGAAGATTTCCTCCTATAATATAATGTGTATTTTGCTTATTTCATTTTGTCTCCCACAAAATAGAAAATGCTATAAAGTGGTACAAAGTGCTAGAGAAAATCTGAGTGAAACCCAACTGGTTACATGCACGCTTTCCAACGTATAGTTTAACTAGACTGCGCTTTCTTAGTTTGCCAAGGAGTTTCTATAGGGAGATGGTATAGTACAGTGGCAAAGAGTGAAGACAAGAAAAACAGACAGACCTGGGACTGAAATCTGCAGCCTGTGCACAGCTCCCTTGATTGGGCAAGTCACTGCCCCTCTCTGAGCCTCTTTCCTAGTGGACAAAATGGAAACAATGATGATTTTGTGAGATAATAAGCACCAAGCCCCTGTCCCAATCCTGGGCACACAGATAGGGCTTAATGAATTTTAGATGCCATTATTATTATTATTATTAAAATAAATTTTCAGCTGCCAATGCCAACTTAGCCAACAGGATATGGTGAATAGTATTTATAAAACAGTCAGAAGTTAAAAGCATTGCCATGGTTATTATTAAATTATTATAGGAACATTTCCCAAATAGTAATGAGCCACATATTTCACAGTTGGCAGTATGTTTCCTAACAAAAATTTGGGGGTGTTTGTAATTTGTTAGAGCCGTATGTCAACAGATTTCTTCTAAACTTCTAAGAATAGAATAACCTCAAATTATTTTTACCACAAAAGGACCATCTAAAAATGTCTTTATTGGCTTATGCTGCTTCTGTTTCAGAAAGTCAGATCTGGAAGAGTTTTTGTAAGTTTAATGTATTTGTAGCACTTGTTTGTTTGGTTCTCTTCTCATCCTTGACCGTGGCAATGACTCATCAGTCATGTGCTAAGTCTTAAAACAGAATGAAGATTTACCTGCCGTCCTTCTCTTCCATTCACCTTGTCTGGCAACACATTCCTAACAGAAATTTTGCAGTTTCTGGTTCAGAGAGCTTTTAGGCAAGTGAGTAGCATAAACTACTTCTCTCACATTATTTGTGTGTCGTTTATAATTAAGTTAGTTTGTCACGTTTAGAATTGTGGACTAAATATTTAATAAACAATTTGGGCGCAAACATTGGTTGCCTTTAACATATAAATATTTTAAACCAGCCACTCAAAACAGGCTGCTTTTGGGTTCCTTCTGAGAATTGCTAAGCCGTATGCACAAAAGTCTCGTACATTCTGTGGTGACTTTCCCCGAGGATGTAAACACAGTATACCTGAGTTTGATGTAACTCGGTTGTGATGACTGAGGGGCTTTTGCTGTTTAGATGATTTGAAACCTGCATTGCTGGGGCAGCGGTGCCATTCTCCAGTGAAACATCCCGAAAGCATGAGATGACTCACCCTTCACACTCTCACTGCTCTGTCGGCTTCAATTCAAACCACACAAGATGCACACAGTTTGGTTTTGACGATTTGTCACACAGTTAAGCAGGATTTAGCTAAACGTTTATTTGCTTCCTTACCACTGAATTACATTCTATCTCTCCATGTATCCTCAGGGCATAATATTCCCTTTTCAGAGACAGGAAAGACTGTTCTTGGCATAACAGAATTATTCTGCTTTCTGATCACAACTCCAGCTACACAGAATGTCTCTGGGTGTCAATGTGTGCTTCTTTCTGTTTCTCAGCTTCTTTTAGGTTTTGCAAGGGGCTGTTCCCGAGGACACCTGACTGAGGCACAGTTGTACTGAGTGAAGCCCTCAGAGTCATGAGCAACAGGTCCAAGGAAGGCTTCTTCTGGCGCAGGCAGATGCTACTTTTCCAAAGCATGGGTGTGGTGGTGGTGGTGGTGTACGGTAGGTGTCAGGGGTCCTGCCAAAGCCCATTGTCCCATTGGTGAGTCAAAGCTTGACTTTATTCTACAGCATAAATGAATCGATGCTATGTAGAGGGCAGTCATTTTAGGTTATCAGTTTTATATATTTTAATGTGAATAGGTTCCTGTTTCCTGTGAACTGATGTCTCTAGGAGAGGAGATACAGGAGGGAGGCAGAACCAAATAGAACACAAGAGCACTGAGTATGTGAGGAGGGACCGTGTTGAAGGATAGGAAAGGGGGGAGGGTGCCAAATCCCCAATCTTCATCCTCCCCAGTTTTCCTGAGTGATCGTGGAAGTGGCTGCCCAGGCCTTCGTGGTTACCAGGCAGGACGCCTAGAGCAGTGATTCTCAACCTCTGCTGTACAGCAGCATCACCCAGAAGGTTCTAAAGCTACCTAAACCTGGGCCCCGCTTAGTACCTCCAACCAGGCTGACTTAATTGATCTGGGATGGGGTCCAGGGATCAGTATTTTTTATAAACTTTTCCAGTGTTTCTCAAAGGAAGGTCAAGGACCTCAGCCCAAAGAAGCTGTAGGAGTCCCCAGGAGTGGGGATCCCCACATTGGCATCTTCTCTTATGGAGCCTGGGGAAGTCCTAAGGATGGTTCAGCAATGAAAGAAATCCCCATTTCTACTTTGTGGGAGGAGGAGAAGGAGATGGGTCAGATATCACTCTGGAAACTCCCTGGCCCTTAGGACTCTCCCTGGTGTCTCCTAGGCGCTGGCCACAAAATGCCTTCCTGAAAAGCTGTGGGCTGATGTTCGTGCCCTTTGACATTTTTTCAGGACAAAAATCTATGGAGATATTTACAATTAACCTTTTCTCAAGTTAGATTTCAGACAAGTTAGTATGGTTGTAACATGATTTTCCGGTTTGGCATGAATTGAGACCTATTTCTCCAGCAGCAAGAAAAGGCTATGGGGTTTTATGGCATATTTCTTAAACATTACCATAATGCAATTTAAAACTGCCATAGGTGTGGACAAAATATGTAGTAATATAATCCAGTTTAAAATCAGATTAATGATTCTGAGCTTCTAGATTAGAACTAAAAAAAAAAAAAACAAAAGGAAACCTTATCTCTGTCAAGATCTTAGTAAGCACGGTAAACATGGAACAATTAGAAAATGATTCTGGCATAGTGAAAAATCACACTGTCTCAGTTTTCTTATCTGAAAAATAGGATTGCAAATACTTGCCTTTCCTGTCAAAGGTTTAAGAAGATTAAATTAGACGAGTTAGGTGAATGCACTTTAGAAATTGTTACTCTTTATAGGTAAGATATCGTTACAGTCCAGCTGAAGTGTGTTTTTCAATTTAGAATTGATTGCATTGAAAACAAATCACCTTATTTAGTTCTTAGTTTCAGGAAGGCATGGAAAATGAAAACACCTTTATTAGCTCACCATAATAATCAAGACTGGATACAAAAATCACTGAGTGGTATTAAAAGAATAATTATACAAAAAAAAATTTGCTAAAAAGATCTTGCTTTGGTAGAGATTTTAAAGGTTTTTTTAAAAAAGTATTTAGAGGTTTTGGTCATTTTACCTTATTTTATCCTTACAACCACTTAATGGTAAAATAAAACCCCAACTTCAGCAATTCTCAACACATGGACTATAACATTTCTTCCACACCAAACTACTCCCACCATCTGGAGCTCCCCAGGTTATTTTGAAACAAATCCCAGACTTTTTGTCATTTTATTCTTCGGTATTTAAAACTTGTTTTGTGCTTTGCAAAGTGGCAGTATCGTAGCCAGTGAGGTTTATCCAAGCCAAGATTATTGCTAATTGAAAACTTTTCCCAATACCTCGCCATTAAGACTTGCAATATAGTCGGTAATGGCAATTTTTGACAGTCCCTATGGGGACTGAGTTAAAAAAAAAAACAAAAAACATGTTTTGAGATACATGGTAGTAGTTTCAACAGTAACAAATGTGGCCTCTTGCGCCTTGCACAAGGTCACATGGCTTATTAGTAGAAGAACTAGGACTCGAAACAAGCTTTTTAAACTTTATTAGAAATAAGCAACGCTTTTAAAAAGCTCATTAAAAAATGTATCATGTCTCATGGGTAAATATGTTTTGTTAAAAAAATCAAATATGTATTTTTGGGGGGTTGGTTCTTAAGGATTAGGGAATAAATCAGTTGTAAGAATGAGTCGTAAAGTTAAAGAACTAGATGAAGCCTGGTTATCTTGTCTATTCCCTTTGTTTTATTTATTTATTTATTATTATTATTTTTTTAATATATATTTTTTTGAGACAGAGTCTCACTCTGTTGCCCGGGCTAGAGTGCCATGGCTTCAGCCTAGCTCACAGCAACCTCAAACTCCCGGGCTCAAGTGATCCTACTGCCTCAGCCTCCTGAGGAGCTGGGACTACAGGCATGTGCCACCATGCCTGGCTAATTTTTTCTGTACATATATTTTTAGTTGTCCAGATAATTTCTTTCTATTTTTAGTAGAGACAGGGTCTTGCTCTTGCTCAGGCTGGTCTCGAACTCCTGACCTTGAGCGATCCACCCTCCTCGGCCTCTCAGAGTGCTAGGATTACAGGCGTGAGCCACCGCGCCTGGCCTATCCCCTTCATTTTAAAGAGAAGATATAGATGTCTACAGAGAATAAGAGACTTTCTCCTTTTTTTTTTTTTCTTTAACACAGGAAAGCCTGTATTCACTTTCTGGAATTCTCTTAGTTGACATTTTGCAGAGATGAGGCAAAAGATTTCAATGCGTAAAATGATTAGGAACTTGCTTTAAAAGAGAATTTAAATGAGTTCTACAAAGAAGTATTTTATTTTATACTTTCTCAGTATTGTGTAACAATGGTACTAATATTGGTGATGTTAAAGGTGAGACAATGATGACAATGTCTAAGTGTCCAGATTGGTTAGACTCACTTTGGAGCCAGTGAAATGGAACAATGGTCTCCATGGAGCAATGAATCTGGGCTGACACAGACATGACAAAATATAATTATATGCAGAACACATAAGATCTGAAAGATTAGGCTGTAGAAAGGAAAAGTTCATACTGGGGAAAAACAAACCCAACGGCATTTAATTCAACAGTTTTCTATAAAACCCAGGTGAAAGAATGTGTGTGTGGTCGCGTCTAGCCACAAGCAGTGGCAAGCAAATTATTGTATGTTATAGTTGTATTAGAACTCAGGGTCACATAGGCTAGCATCATTCCTGGATGCAGTCATCAGCAAGTGTTATGGTACTGGTACAAGCAACTCTGATGGGTACCAAGGAGAGCTTCCAGGGAGTTGTTACTAAGCCAGGGTTCTCCTGGTCTTTTAGATTCGATATCAGCTCAGAGTTACCATATTGATTGTGTTATGTATGTTTCTTGGGTAGAAATATAGACATGAAAGACCTTGATTGTTTAGACTGGTGGCTCTCAACAATGGGGTGCATAAAAAAAAAAAAACACGCCACCAATGCTTGGGCCATACTCTCAGAGACTCTGATTTAGTTGGAACAGGGTGAAGCCTAGCCAGTGGTATATTTTTACATGCTCAAATGATTCTAAGTTGTGGCTAGGGCTGAGAACTGATGACTTATATGATGAGAAGGCATCCTTGACTAGTCTCTTCTGGGGGAAAAGGGATTGTCTTCCTACACCCAGGAGTTATCCACATCACTACCCATGGGGCTGACAGGTGTCATACTCCTAGGCAGGATGTAAGGGTAGGTTGGGATGGGGGCTAAGGTGGTATCTGTGTCCTCCCATGAAATTGACTCCCGTCAGTGGGTAGTCAAAGTTCAACTGTGAAGACTCCACATGTCATCAGAGCTCTCGTCATTAGGGACCTGGACATCCTCTGAAAACAGAGCAGAAAATTATTTTTAGGTGAGATCTTAATAGAAGATTTCTCAGGCCAAATTTTTATTCTGTGTCTGGCTTAGATGTAACCAACGAGAATTAGTTGTCAGGTCAAGTCAAAGCAGTTTTGTTACTACATTGATTTTGTTCTGTTTCTTGGGTAGAAATATAGGCAGGAAAGACTTTGATTGCTTAGACTGGTGGCTCTCAACCATGGAGTGCTTAAAAAAAACAAAAACAAAAAAACAACAACAAAAAAACACTGATGCTTGGGCCATACTGCCAGAGATTCTGGTTTAGTTGGAATCAGATTGGCTGAGAAGAATAGAATAGCATACACCAGCAAGTCACCCGCTACAAACCAGGCTGTCTCCTCAGGGCATAAGGCCTTATGCTATGGCTCACTGTGGCTGGACTTACACAGAAAACATTATTTCCACTTTAGAATGAGATCTGAGATAATTTCCCTGAATTTGTAAGAATAAAGGGATGGCCTTATCCTTTTCACCCATAAACAAGAAACGGATTTCTTTGTTTGTTTCCTAGGACACCACATCTTATCAGAACAACCACATCGGCTTTGGTACTCTAGGCAACAACTCATGTTAGCCAGTTTTTCCCTTTAATGCCTGTGTTTAAATATTTTTCTTTTCTTTCTTTTGTTTTAATTTGCTTTAAAATATTTTATTGGAATCTTCCAGATAAAACCAGATTGTTGTACAAGGTAAAGCAAATGCAAGTGAAAGCTGTCTGCTTGACAGGTAGGTGTCCCCAAATTTCGAAGTAATTCTTTTCTCCAGTGAGATTATAGCTGCTCACACAGGTTAATACAGGAAAGAAGTTCCTAGGATCTGCTCAACACCAACTAGAGGACATCCTTTGGGTCAGCAAAATCCTGAAATTTCATAAAAGGAACACATAGGAAAACCATGTAGGCAATTGGCAGTAAAAATATATGAAGGTGGACAGGTGTGTGGGTGGGGGTGCCAGACAGGATGGAGGGAGGCGAAGGGTGGATCAGGGGGGTTCAAAGACCCTCAGAGAAAAGCACAGATAAATATTTTTCTTTTCTTTATTTATTTTTCATTTAAAAAGTACTACATGCTTTATCAAGAAAGCTTACATAACCTAGAAAAGCAGAGTTAAAAAGAAAAAGAAAGGGTACTCTTATTATTCAGATAATCCCATTTACCGCTTGGTTTACGTCTTTCTGGTATTTTTGTTTTTAATTTCAGGAGAAACCACTTTCATCCTTGGGAGGGGAACTGACAAGAGTATGACAGAACCCAATCCTGATAGGGAACTGGAGTAGTTAAAAGATTCTAAGAAGAGAAATCAATAAGGGATCAAGGCAAAATCTCAATTATAAGAAGTAAGGAGCCCGGTCGTCAAACTTGGACACCAAGAAAGATGGACGTGATGCTGAACCACTGAGTGTAGGTCAGGAGGTTAAGAAGTATTTGATTCTCAGATTAGGATTGGTTCTGGAAACTGGGAGAAGGTGGGGATTTAACCACCCCAACTTTGGGGAAGGGAATGGCTAAAGAGGCCAGGAAACAAGCCAGACCAAACAAATATCTTCTTTTGCATTACGTCTTGGGCATTTCTTCCTTTGACATATCTCTTAAAACCATCCCTCCTCCTACTCACCTCAAGAAAATGTGCCCTGGTTGTCTTCTCTAAGAATCTTCTTCCCTCCAGATGACCTTACATACTGCTGCCAGGGAAGTCTCCGTAAATAACATTTTTTTTTTTTTTCTGAGATAGGGTCTTGTTTTGTTGCCAGGGCTAGAGTGCAGTGGCATCATCATCACTCACTGCAACCTCAGACTCCTGGGCTTGAGCAATCCTCCTGCCTCAGCCTCCTGAGTAGCTGGGATTACAGGTGCATGCCACCATGCCTGGCTAATTTTTCTACTTTTTGTAGAGATGGAGTCTCATACTCCTGAGCTCAAGCAATCCTCCCACCTCAGCCTCCCAGAGTGCTTGGATTACAGGCTTGAGCTACCATGCTCAGCCCATAAATTATTTTGTAAAATGTTTTTCCCCTACTTGGAAATAAAAAATGGCTCCAATGACCTAATTGGGTCAGTTGCAACCTTCTTTCCCTGGCTGTCATGATTCTCTATAATCCAGCACTAATTCAGCTTTTTTTCCCACATCTTACTCTCCTCTCTCAATCCAATCATGTGGATTCACTAATTATTCTAAAAGTGCATCATTTTCATTACCCTTGTCCCTATCCTTATCCCCATGCTATGGTCTTGCCCGGAATGTTCTACCTTCTTTCCTCTGTTTCTTATCCCCTTCAAGGCCTGGGTCTAGTCATGCCTCCTTCCCAATATGTCCCTAAATTATTCAAATCCACATTGATTTATGTTTTCTTAGATCTATCACACTAGTCCTAATGTACCATT